>JZKD02S2143954.1:27375-44576 GCA_000966675.3 Picea glauca
CTTATGGCAAGGAGTCCCCATGATCTTGAAAACCAACTAAGAATCCTCAAGGATTTTTGCTCCAATATGGGTATGACTGTTAATATTGATAAGACTAAGGTCATTATTATTAAATACAACAAGATCACTTATGATACCTTCGAATATGACAACAACAACTTGGAGTAAGTGACTTCATACAAATATATTGGAATTGATATTCACCACAAGTTTAACTGGAATTATAGCATTGAGAAAAGGATTATTAGCAGATGGAAATCTTATTATGTGCTTGAAAATAATTGTAAATCGGTCGATATTTGGATTTGGGATAAGAAGAAACTCCTCTTTGAAACTCTCGTGACACTTGTTATTCTTTATCAATGTGACTTCTTGGGCTACAGTATCTCTCATGAATCCTGGAGAAAGATAGAGAAAATACAAAAGAATTTTATAACCAATCATCTCAAAATTAAAGGAAATACACCCTATCTCATCCTCCTCTTAGAAACAAGCCTCCCCCCCATTGAGAGCATGACTATGACTAGATACCTAATTTATAAGAACAAGTTAAACAACATGGAAGAGAAGAGGCTTCCAAAAATTGCTTCAAAATCAAGTTGTAACCACCATCGACTCAAGCAAGGATGGCATAAAGATTCCCAATCTTTTCTAAACTATTGGGGAATCATGGAAGACACCATTTTGTAGAATGAAGATACTATTAAAAATATCATCAAATCAAAATTTAAGGAGAAAATGTGGGGCGATAAAGAGTTAGAGGAAGAAAGAAAATTAAGGTATTATAAGGATGTAATCAACCCTAATCTAGAATATCAAAAATATCTATCTTTTTTGACAAGTGTAATGAAAAAAATAAGCATTGCTAAGATAAGAAAAACTTCTCACGAGTTCCATAGTGAAACTGGGCCTTGGCCAATTCCTAAAACGCCATGGGATGAAAGAGTGTGTCACCTTTGTGACACTAAGAAGTTTGAAGATGAAAAGCACTTTCTCTTAGATTTTCCAACCTATAAACAGATTAGATCTCATTTTCAAAATATTTGTCACACTACCAATTCGGTTTTAGTGGACGTTAATCATCATCATCATCATATACTAAAATTATGCCAAACTAAATAAAATAAATAGTGAAAATAAATTTATTCAAGGCACCACAAGGTAAAACCATCGATTATTCAAGGACACCACAAGCTAACTAACCGGAAATCTTACAAAATCTTAAATACTTACTCATCATAAGCATTAAATTTTGGATGCTTTAACTTGCATGCATTACTTCAAGGGCACATTCAACCTTACTTACAATAAGACTAGATGATTCAACTACGCATAAGGAAGGATAATCCACAAGGGCTAGAGCGCAATAGTGAACTAATCACATAGTCGATCCAAATTAAGTTAAGGCACAAGAATAAAACCATTTCTAAATCAAGCACGCATCCAACATTCTAAGGGCATCGGTAAAATCCACCTTATCACTCATCAGCGAATCATTAATCAATGTGCAAGGTTAAAATAAGTTTTGAACCAATCCAACAACATTGCTATTTAGGGGCACAAGGAAAACTTCTTATTAAACCATCTGCATGGAAAATTTAAAGGCGTTAGAGAAAATTTAAATCAACATAAGACAACCTTTATAACGTGAGTCATCCTATGACTATCAACCACTCCTTAAATCATGTTGTCGTTGAACGCAAGAGGTTTAATAAGGCTTATTGTGTTCTAGAGTGTGAGAGTAAGATGATCACTAAAATAACTTTACGTTTTTAAATTACCGAAAAGCCTATCAGAAACTAATTAACTGCACTTATCAGAACATCATTCATGGACCACCGTAAATTTATTAATACTAAATAATGAATCAACATATATCCCATTCCTTAAGGCAATCTTGTGTATAACACTTCCAGGATTATAAGCCCCAAGAGTAGTGGAATGTGTATCTATGAATAATTCTACTTCTCAAATCCATTAGTCGCCATGGACACATTACAACAAGTTGAGAATCACCAAGTGGACACCTTAAGAAATTAAACAGAAATCAATCTCCAATGGGAAACCTTATAACAAGTAATGCAAGTGGCCTACAATACCAAGTTATCTAAAGTTTGAAGAATGAAATCTTGTATGATCAATTTAATTGATAAGGTTAAAAATTATTCTTCTGATAAATAAAACGTGATTTTATAGTCTTGAACGGAAAAGTTACATGTAATAATAATAAATTAGAAAAAAATAGCAAGGAAGCCCATGGAGGGCATGTACCCATTTATTCTCTCCCAAAGCATATTAATCACACTCTAGCGTTATCATCAGCCCTGAAGCTAAGTCAACAAAAAAAGGTTACATTCATCCTAAAGGATCGAAACTTGATACCATGTCTCAACTCCTAGTGAGCATCCAAGGTAAACTCATGAGTCCTTGCGTGCTACGCGTCAGTGGAGGTAGCTACCGAAGGGGGAAAAAGATACTGAAAAAACTTATAGGATGGCACATGCTACAAGGATAAGTAGTGGTAGGATCAAGCAAAAACACAAGGACCAAATCTTGGCCGAGATAGAAATGCAGAGTTGCCTACGAATTCGTGTGCATCATCTAAGTTGAACAAAGAAAAATTAATAAACTCTATATACAAGGTCCGACTCAACACGCCCCACACACGACCTCGAAGGCTCCACACCGAGAGTAGAAGTGGGATACACCCTAAATGGAAGATCTGGTGAACCAGGCTGGGAAGAATTAAGGGGGACCCCATTCACAGAGGGTTCCACGCCCTTCTGAGTTAATGCCTACCACCTGTCACATGCAAAACGAATTCCAAGTCCATAATAGAGACCAGGCACCCAACGCAATCTAGATCAGCACTCAGTGGGGGTTTTTGTTTTCTGGAAATCCGCCATACATGAAAAAAGGGGAAAAATGCAGACCACTAGAATACGAAGAGAGGATTACATCCACAACTAGCACCACTCTCATACAGATTAATGACAGGTGGGAGTTTCAAGTGGCCAGTGAAATGAATCGGAAAACGCACAAAGAAGAGGAGGCAAGGTATTGTTTTCACTGGGCAGATTTAAAAACGAATTGCAGAAAGTAAAAACAACATTAATCGTAGAGCAATGAAGGGGTATTTTCATTGTACAAGTAATGGATTTGCTGGGAAAATTAAAAACGAATTGCAAAGATTAAATCACAATAATCGCAGAGGCTAAGGAGAGAATAAACACCCAGGAGAAAAAACCGTGTTGGGCAGAGAAGTGATCCTACACTTATTATCCATGCACAAGAAATAAAGGCATTTGAATATAAATCTTTAACACCGGAGTGAAAGACATTCGATTTGGCTCCTGGCCGACTTCTCAGGAATGGACTAATAACTTAAAGGATAAAGGAACCGAAGATAAAAGAACAATTTTTCTTTGTATTAAAAACAATAAAAAAAAATGCAGAGAATTCATTTGCAATCAAAGTTTGGGTTCGTCATTGGAAATCAAATAAAAGGTACAGTGAGCTTAAGGTTGGGATAACTTTGAATTCTCAGATCATAAGATGTTGGGCTCATCAAGACAAATTCGTTGAAAGAAAAAAAAAATGAAATCTCTGGATAGTATTACGCTAAATAAAACATAAACTTTAACACAATAGAAGTACCTTAACTGAAAGCGCAGGAACATAGTTTAACTACTTTTAGGACCTATAAATGTCCCTTTTACACCATCTCTTTTGCTCATTCAACCTTACCAATTCTATGCTAAATGCCTAATAATTGTTGTTAAGACCCTTTTTCCCAAGGTATGCATCATTAATCTTTCTTTTATATTTTATTCACTTTAACATGTTGGATTGGTAGCGTTTCTCATATTTTATCCATGAATATTCACACTAATGATTAAACTGTGTAGAACAACCAAGTCTTAAAGAAAGATCGTTGTTGTTACACAAGGTTGTTACAGTTGTACGCCAACTCTACATGTTGTTACACGAATTCAGCAATTGCGCACCCTTTTTGGAAGCTGCTACACCTGCTGCAATAGATATCCATCGATCTTGGAAGTTAGTCCCTCGTGCAAATTCGAATCATGAAGAATGGTCCTCAAGGCTGTTACACGTTTTGGTTCACATTGATGATGAAGATCATTTAACAGATTTTGTATGTCATATGAACAACTTGAGAATCTTCGATTCTCAAAGTTGTTTTGAGTCTGTTTTCAACTGAATAACTCTGTCTTTAAATAGCAGAGTCTTTGTAATCATTATGACTAAATTTTAGCTGTGAACAGAGAGTGAAGAAGAGCACATTGTATCTGAACCTTTTTGGCGAATCAATAAAGAAGTGGATTGAGTTTCGTTAACCTACTGTACTCTATTTTCGAATGGATTCAGTGAGAGGGAAAGGGCCCACCTTCCTCACAGACTCCCCTCTGTTTTGTTTGTTTAGATTAATTGCTTTGATTTGGATAATTGAATTGTTTAGCATTTCTAGCATATATCTGTTGTTACAGTCAGTTCTTTCTTGTTTAATGTGAATCTGTGTGTCTCATGAGAATTAGAGTAAATTTTTCGATACTGTTGGAGAATTTCTTTCCTTTCCTGCATTATATTTAATCTCTGAAAACAAAAATGTGAATTTCTTTTCTGCAGTTAAGTAGGTTTCCTTTCAGCAAGTAGCATAGAGTTTCTTTCTGCAAGAGTAAAATATAAAGTTAGAATAGATTAGATAATCTAGGATTCTTATGCACCCATTAGTTCAGAATTTCATTCATGCAAGTGTGATTTCAATTCTGTAGAAGCTCCAGCTGTGTCAGCAACCTGTGTTAAAATTCAACCTTTCAATTAGGTTTCTTACTGCAATTTGAATAAATGCTGCTTCCATAATCTAGCATAGACTGTGCACAATTATCTTGCAATAACAAAACTTCCCTGGGTTTGACAATTTATATTGAACACCTTAATCATATATTTAATTAGACAATTAAAGTGCCCAACAACTACCCTTCAACCAAATTTCACAAGCGTAAATTGACAGGATAGAAAATTAACTAAATATTTAACACAGTGATGCACGTGTTCTTTCAATATCAGAGAGATGCATATATTGGGATATTAACTACCATTCAATAAAAATATACACATGTGTACCATAGCCAAATGTGAATGCTCTGAAGTTGTTTTCCTGCGTGTGCTCCGTCCAACTCCCGCTTGCCAACCAATGTGACCTCACTGGTACCTCCCAACCTATAGGGGTACTCTTCTTCCCCCTAAGCACTCTGAGCCACAAAGGGGCCACGCACACAATACTATAGAATGTTAGCACCTAGCTTGCCTCGCAAGGTCGAGCTACCACTATTTACCCAAGCTGGGTATCCCAACTCCCACAAAAGAAACTCAATCAAGATAAAATTTGGCAGCGTGACGTTACGCAAGCCATATCTCACCTCTCTCCTCCTTCCCCATCCTTTTTATAGATTTTTCTTAGTCATTAGTTTCCAAAAAACCTTATTAGTTTTTCATTTAATTAATTTTGAAAAACCTCCCCCGTACACATGTCGCTCGATCCCCTAGTTTCACCAGAAAATCAATTTATTAATTAATTAAATTTTTCTATTTCCCTCACCCACCTAAAAGCGTTCCTAAAAATGCTCCTCGGTGTCCCAATATTCCCTTACAATTCTTAAATGACTTATGCCTTACTTAATTTCTAGTTGAGTTCATAAATAGAAAGTTCCAAAGGCTAGATTCCTTACTAAGTTAGANTTTTGACAAGTGTAATGAAAAAAATAAGCATTGCTAAGATAAGAAAAACTTCTCACGAGTTCCATAGTGAAACTGGGCCTTGGCCAATTCCTAAAACGCCATGGGATGAAAGAGTGTGTCACCTTTGTGACACTAAGAAGTTTGAAGATGAAAAGCACTTTCTCTTAGATTTTCCAACCTATAAACAGATTAGATCTCATTTTCAAAATATTTGTCACACTACCAATTCGGTTTTAGTGGACGTTAATCATCATCATCATCATATACTAAAATTATGCCAAACTAAATAAAATAAATAGTGAAAATAAATTTATTCAAGGCACCACAAGGTAAAACCATCGATTATTCAAGGACACCACAAGCTAACTAACCGGAAATCTTACAAAATCTTAAATACTTACTCATCATAAGCATTAAATTTTGGATGCTTTAACTTGCATGCATTACTTCAAGGGCACATTCAACCTTACTTACAATAAGACTAGATGATTCAACTACGCATAAGGAAGGATAATCCACAAGGGCTAGAGCGCAATAGTGAACTAATCACATAGTCGATCCAAATTAAGTTAAGGCACAAGAATAAAACCATTTCTAAATCAAGCACGCATCCAACATTCTAAGGGCATCGGTAAAATCCACCTTATCACTCATCAGCGAATCATTAATCAATGTGCAAGGTTAAAATAAGTTTTGAACCAATCCAACAACATTGCTATTTAGGGGCACAAGGAAAACTTCTTATTAAACCATCTGCATGGAAAATTTAAAGGCGTTAGAGAAAATTTAAATCAACATAAGACAACCTTTATAACGTGAGTCATCCTATGACTATCAACCACTCCTTAAATCATGTTGTCGTTGAACGCAAGAGGTTTAATAAGGCTTATTGTGTTCTAGAGTGTGAGAGTAAGATGATCACTAAAATAACTTTACGTTTTTAAATTACCGAAAAGCCTATCAGAAACTAATTAACTGCACTTATCAGAACATCATTCATGGACCACCGTAAATTTATTAATACTAAATAATGAATCAACATATATCCCATTCCTTAAGGCAATCTTGTGTATAACACTTCCAGGATTATAAGCCCCAAGAGTAGTGGAATGTGTATCTATGAATAATTCTACTTCTCAAATCCATTAGTCGCCATGGACACATTACAACAAGTTGAGAATCACCAAGTGGACACCTTAAGAAATTAAACAGAAATCAATCTCCAATGGGAAACCTTATAACAAGTAATGCAAGTGGCCTACAATACCAAGTTATCTAAAGTTTGAAGAATGAAATCTTGTATGATCAATTTAATTGATAAGGTTAAAAATTATTCTTCTGATAAATAAAACGTGATTTTATAGTCTTGAACGGAAAAGTTACATGTAATAATAATAAATTAGAAAAAAATAGCAAGGAAGCCCATGGAGGGCATGTACCCATTTATTCTCTCCCAAAGCATATTAATCACACTCTAGCGTTATCATCAGCCCTGAAGCTAAGTCAACAAAAAAAGGTTACATTCATCCTAAAGGATCGAAACTTGATACCATGTCTCAACTCCTAGTGAGCATCCAAGGTAAACTCATGAGTCCTTGCGTGCTACGCGTCAGTGGAGGTAGCTACCGAAGGGGGAAAAAGATACTGAAAAAACTTATAGGATGGCACATGCTACAAGGATAAGTAGTGGTAGGATCAAGCAAAAACACAAGGACCAAATCTTGGCCGAGATAGAAATGCAGAGTTGCCTACGAATTCGTGTGCATCATCTAAGTTGAACAAAGAAAAATTAATAAACTCTATATACAAGGTCCGACTCAACACGCCCCACACACGACCTCGAAGGCTCCACACCGAGAGTAGAAGTGGGATACACCCTAAATGGAAGATCTGGTGAACCAGGCTGGGAAGAATTAAGGGGGACCCCATTCACAGAGGGTTCCACGCCCTTCTGAGTTAATGCCTACCACCTGTCACATGCAAAACGAATTCCAAGTCCATAATAGAGACCAGGCACCCAACGCAATCTAGATCAGCACTCAGTGGGGGTTTTTGTTTTCTGGAAATCCGCCATACATGAAAAAAGGGGAAAAATGCAGACCACTAGAATACGAAGAGAGGATTACATCCACAACTAGCACCACTCTCATACAGATTAATGACAGGTGGGAGTTTCAAGTGGCCAGTGAAATGAATCGGAAAACGCACAAAGAAGAGGAGGCAAGGTATTGTTTTCACTGGGCAGATTTAAAAACGAATTGCAGAAAGTAAAAACAACATTAATCGTAGAGCAATGAAGGGGTATTTTCATTGTACAAGTAATGGATTTGCTGGGAAAATTAAAAACGAATTGCAAAGATTAAATCACAATAATCGCAGAGGCTAAGGAGAGAATAAACACCCAGGAGAAAAAACCGTGTTGGGCAGAGAAGTGATCCTACACTTATTATCCATGCACAAGAAATAAAGGCATTTGAATATAAATCTTTAACACCGGAGTGAAAGACATTCGATTTGGCTCCTGGCCGACTTCTCAGGAATGGACTAATAACTTAAAGGATAAAGGAACCGAAGATAAAAGAACAATTTTTCTTTGTATTAAAAACAATAAAAAAAAATGCAGAGAATTCATTTGCAATCAAAGTTTGGGTTCGTCATTGGAAATCAAATAAAAGGTACAGTGAGCTTAAGGTTGGGATAACTTTGAATTCTCAGATCATAAGATGTTGGGCTCATCAAGACAAATTCGTTGAAAGAAAAAAAAAATGAAATCTCTGGATAGTATTACGCTAAATAAAACATAAACTTTAACACAATAGAAGTACCTTAACTGAAAGCGCAGGAACATAGTTTAACTACTTTTAGGACCTATAAATGTCCCTTTTACACCATCTCTTTTGCTCATTCAACCTTACCAATTCTATGCTAAATGCCTAATAATTGTTGTTAAGACCCTTTTTCCCAAGGTATGCATCATTAATCTTTCTTTTATATTTTATTCACTTTAACATGTTGGATTGGTAGCGTTTCTCATATTTTATCCATGAATATTCAAACTAATGATTAAACTATGTAGAACAACCAAGTCTTAAAGAAAGATCGTTGTTGTTACACAAGGTTGTTATAGTTGTGTGCCAACTCTATATGTTGTTACACAACTTCAGCAATTGCGCACCCTTTTTGGAAGCTGCTACACCTGCTGCAACAGATATCCATCTATCTTGGAAGTTAGTCCCTCATGCAAATTCGAATAATGAAGAATGGTCCTCAAGGCTGTTACACGTTTTGGTTCACATTGATGATGAAGATCATTTAACAGATTTTGTATGTCATACGAACATCTTGAGAATCTTCGATTCTCAAAGTTGGTTTGAGTCTGTTTTCAACTAAATAACTCTGTCTTTAAATAGTAGAGTCTTTGTAATCATTATGACTGAATTTTAGCTGTGAACAGAGAGTGAAGAAGAGCACATTGTATCTGAACCTTTTTGGCGAATCAATAAAGAAGTGGATTGAGTTTCGTTAACCTACTGTAGTCTATTTTCGAGTGGATTCAGTGAGAGGGAAAGGGCCCACCTTCCTCACAGACTCCCCTCTGTTTTGTTGTTTAGATTAATTTCTTTGATTTGGATAATTGAATTGTTTAGCATCTCTAGCATATATTTGTTGTTACAGTCAGTTCTTTCCTGTTTAATGTGCATCTGTGTGTCTCATGAGAATTAGAGTAAATTGTTTGATATTGTTGGAGAATTTCTTTCCTTTCTTGCATTATATTTAATCTCTGAAAACAAAAGTGTGAATTCCTTTTCTGCAATTAAGTAGGTTTCCTTTCAGCAAGTAGCACAGAGTTTCTTTCTGCAAGAGTAAAATATAAAGTTAGAATAGATTAGATAATCTAGGATTCATCTGCACCCATCAGTTCATAATTTCATTCATGCAAGTGTGATTTCAATTCTGTAGAAGCTCCATCTGTGTCAGCAACCTGTGTTAAAATTCAACCTTTCAATTAGGTTTCTTACTGCAATTTGAATAAATGTTGCTTCCATAATCTAGCATAGACTGTGCACAATTATCTTGCAATAACAAAACTTCCTTGGGTTTGACAATTTATATTGAACACCTTAATCATATATTTAATTAGACAATTAAAGTGCCCAATAACTACCCTTCAACCAAATTTCACAAGCGTAAATTGATAGGACAGAAAATTAACTAAATATTTAACACAGTGATGCACGTGTTCTTTCGATGTCAGAGAGATGCATATATTGGGATATTAACTACCATTCAATACAAATATACACATGTGTACCATATCCAAATGTGAATTCTCTGAAGTCGTTGTCCTGCATGTGCTCCGTCTAGCTCCCGCTTGCCAACCGATGTGGCCTCACTGGTACCTCCCAACCTATAGGGGTACTCTTCTTCCCCCTAAGCACCCCGAGCCACAAAGGGGCCACACACACAATACTGGAGAATTTTAGCACCCAGCTTGCCTCGCAAGGTCGAGATACCACTCTTTACCCAAGCTGGGTATCCCAACTCCCACAAAAGAAACTCAATCAAGATAAAATTTGGCAGCATGACGTTACGCAAGCCATATCTCACCTCTCTCCTCCTTCGCCATCCTTTTATAGATTTTTCTTAGTCATTAGTTTCCCAAAAACCTTATTAGTTTTTCATTTAATTAATTTTGAAAAACCTCCCCCATACACATGTCGCTCGATCCCCTAGTTGCACCAGAAAATCAATTTATTAATTAATTAAATTTTTCTATTTCCCTCACCCACCTAAAAGCGTTCCTAAAAACGCTCCTCGGTGTCCCAATATTCCCTTACAATTCTTAAATGACTTATGCCTTACTTAATTTCTAGTTGAGTTCATAAATAGAAAGTTCCAAAGGCTAGATTCCTTACTAAGTTAGACATTCCCCTTTTTCTTTTAAGTTTCCCCTTTTTCTTAGGTGTCCCCCTTTTCTTTAAGTTTCCATTTTTCTTAAAGTTTCCCCTTTTTATAACTAAGTTCAGAATTAGTAGGTTTAGACAAAAACAACCAAATACCACTTTTATTAATTAAACCTTTATTAAAATTTCCACTTTAATTATTAATGCTTGAAGTTTATTTACCCCCTTCTTGTTACATGTCTAATTAGTTTTTTTGTTCAAAGGTTCTACTCAAACCTAGGTTTTCAATTCACTAGGTTTGGTGACAATTTTTAAGGGAAAAAAATTGTTAACTTTACTTATCACATTATTCATTTTAAGGCCGACTTGGTCCTAAGGAGGCATATTTTTCTAGGCACTAGGTTTATTCACTTACTAGTTAAAATCGTGATGTTCCCTTCAGGATGCATTACATGCTCCAAGGGTATCAGTCACCTCTTTCCATTTTATTTGCGCGACGTGCCCTTCAAGACATTCTACGTGCTCCAAGGGTGCCACTTGCCTCTTGATTGAATTTGGTAGACGTCAAACCCCTGGAGTCAATACTCCATCAGGTTATCTTGTAAAAGGCTAAGGGCCTCTAAGGAATAAGGACCCTAACTTATTGCACGCCCCTTAGAATCATCATGAGTGACTATCACATTCTTCCCTCACCACATCGTGGGTCTCCTCGAACTAGGTAATCATTAACCTACAGTTCGAGCCATGGTAGGAGTTCTAGTAAGTTGTGGTAGGGTTGTTGCCACACCTCTCCATCAATGTCTCTAGTTGTCGTGCGTGACCCATTTACTCCACATGTGAGTCTGGTCAGCAAGTTATCGTTAGCCTGCATCCATCAACTAATCATGTCAGAAATAACAATCAACATCATAATATCTAACCATATGTGCATATGTCTCATCAGCAAAATTCAAACCCTAACAGTCCACTCCCTGAATCAATCTGGAGTCCAAGGGGTTTCATCGATGCCTCAGCATCCTCAATGTCCAGATTCCTACACACTCAAGATAACCCAGTCAATAGCACATGTCTATGTAAATGCAACAAAATAACATATCATCAAATCCACAATATCTCATAATCATAATCAAAACAACCAATAGTATAATGACCTGGATCACTTGCATGCAAGTGTCCTCCAAGAATAAGTCTGCTCAGTGCGCGCAAGAGAAGGATGTTACATACACCCCCTCTTATTTTAAGCTTCATCCTGAAGTTTCACAGTATGTAACAGTATCATATGTCTAACTATAAAAAAAAATGGGAACTGTTGACGCATATCATATGCATCCTCCCAGGTCGTCGAGTGTGGACTATAGTTGTCCCACTGGACCTTGACCTGATATATTGTTCAATGTCATAGCCATCAAATGCGATGGTCCAGGATGTAGATTGGATCCACTGTGAGTGCACCCTCGCCCAACATCCACCAAGAACTCAATTCAATCACATGCATAGGATCACTGACCTAAAGTTGCCATACATACAAGAAACAAAATCGTGCATATGCCTCAAACAATCAGGCAAGGCTAGTCGATAGAGAACGGGTCCCTTCCTTCCCACAACCTTGAAAGTTCCCATGAACCTAGGAGAGAGTGTATCACCCTTTCCAAACTTGGTCGAAATCTTGTGCAGTTTCACCCGCAAGAAGACTCGATCACCAACTTCATAACTATGATCGACATGATGTGCATCGGCATAACTCTTTTGTCGATCTTGTGCTTCTTTTATCCTTTGTATTATTGTTTTCATTTGATCTTCCATTTCTTCGATCACTTCTTGTCCTACCAAAACACTATCCTCAAGTCGATCCCAACTCAAGGGCTTCTGACACAGTGCCCATAAAGAAACTCAAATGGCACCATATTAATGGTGCTTTGATAAATGTTGTTGTAAGAAAATTCTACTAGTGGCAAGAACTCTTCCCAATACTTCTTTTGGTCCATCACATATATACGCAACATATCCTCCAAAATTTGGGCTATTCGCTCGATCTTCCCATCTGTTTCTGGGTGATATGCAGTACTAAAGTTAAGTTGGGTTCCTAAGGCCTCTTGGAAACTAGTCCAAAATCATCATGTAAACATCGATCCTCTATCGGATATAATCCTCTTAGGCACATCATGCAGCCTCACAATCTCACTGATGAAAAATCTAGCTAAGTCAGGTGCCTGATACGTTGTACGCATAGGCATGAAATGAGCATTCTTCGTCAAAGTGTCGACTACCACCAAAAATCGAGTTGTATCTCATTGTCGTCAATGGAATTCCAACAATGAAATCCATCGAAATGACCTCCCATTTCAATTTTGGAATAGTGTGTGGTTGTAGTAATCATGTTGAATGTGTATTTTCAGCCTTCACCTGCTAACATTCTAGACATATTTCCACGTAGTTGACTATGTCTGCCTTCATTCCTTTCTAGAAGAATAAGGTTTTAGGGTCTGCCCTTATCTTCGTGACTCCAATATGAGCCATGTACACTGCTCTATGGGCCTTGTTTAGGATCAAACTCCTCAACTCATCGTTGGCTAGTATGTAAATTCAAATTTTAAATCTCAATAATCCTTCGTTGTCCATAGTAAATCCCTCAAATTTTGGTACCATCATTGTGTTTTGTCTGATAAAATCCTTGACCTCTTGTACCAATCATCATCGTGTTGTAAAGTTAGGATATTTTCACGTAGATTCATCTGAAGAGGCATCACCAAAAATATGTGTGGTCTCCAACTCAACACATCTGCCACTCTATTCACTATTCATTTTATGTAAGTAATCTTGAAATCATACTCGCTAAGCAATTCCGACCAACGTCGTTGTCACACATTCAAGTCGCTTTGCATAAAGATGTTTTGTAGTCCACAGTGGTCCATTTTTAGTTAAAAATATCATCCAATAAGGTAGTGTCTCCAAATTCTCAAGGCATGAACAATGGCTAACAACTCAAAATCATGTGTTGCATAGTTCTCCTCATGCCCTCTCAACTTTCTCGAGATGTAAGCGATCATCGACCGTCTTGCATCAAAAATTTTCCTAAGCCTTCCTTGGATGCATCAATTCATACCAAGAAGTTTGTGTCCATGTCAGGGACCTTTACTATCGATGTTGTCGTCACCAGCTCCTTGAGCCTCTAAAATGGGTCCACACATTTCTCTGTCCAAACAAACTTCTTGTTCTTCTTCTGCAATTCCATGATCAGATTTGCTATCTTCAAAAAAACCTCGACGAACCATCTATATTATTCCACTAAACCCATGAAGCTACACACTTCAGGGACATTCATCGGTGCAGTCCATTCCATAATAGCCTCGACCTTTGTTGGATCCACAACGATACCTTCGTCGGAGATGACATGCCCTAAGTAGTGAATCTTCGATTGATAAAATGAGCATTTAGACAATTTCCCATACAATTTGTTCTCTCATAGACACTGTAGTACCATGTGCAAGTGCTCTTCATGGTCCTCCATCATCCAAGAGTAAATCAAAATATAGTCAATGAATACTTGGACGAACTTGTCCAAGTATTCATAGAACACCCTGTTCATCAAACTCATAAATACCCCTGGGGCGTTCGTCAGTCCAACGGTAAAACGGTGAACTCGTAATGTTCAAACCTCATCTTAAAGGTGGTATTAGGGATGTCGTCCTCTTTGATCTGTAACTGGTGATACCCTGATCTCAAATTGATATTTTAAAACACCATCGCACCCTTCATCTGATCAAACAGATCATCAATCCTTGGCAACGGATATTGATTCTTGATCATTGCCTTGTTCAATTGATGATAGTCAATGCAAAGTCTCCACGACCCATCCTTCTTCCATATGAAGATAACATGTGCACCCCACAGTGACACACTTGGATGTATATGTCCTAGGTCCAACAACTCCTTAAGTTGCATTTTCAACTCCTGTAACTCTGGGGTCGACATCCAATAAGGTGTTCTTGTTATCAGTTCAGTCCTCAGTTTTAGGTCAATGGTAAATTCCATCTTGGCTTTAGGTGGCATGCCTGGTAATTCCTTCTGGTAATCATCTCCACAACTCTCATAGTACCGGAATATTTTCTAATCCTTCCTCCATGTCATTGGCATTCAACGCTAAGTATGAATATAAATTGCATCCTTGTGCGTGCACTTCTATAGTCATAGGGAATAAATGAACCTCAATGATATCCCCATATTCTTCCTACAATCACAGTGCTCTATCCCTTTTCGTCAGTCCAACTCAACCGCTTCATAAATTCATTGAGTATCACATCATGTGATTCCCATCTATCCATATTGATCATGTATCAAAAGATCGTAAGGTCGTGACATAGAGGTATTACTTCATTACACTATTCCCAAGGTTAGGTTACAGTTCATACCCCTTCCTCCAACCATCTGGTTGGCACCCGAAGCTATCTCGACGAACCTAAACTCATCTGGTTCAATGCCTCTACCTACACCCCTCTAGTGTGGTACTAGAATTAGAGCTCTCGATATCCCGGGATCCAAAAAAGACTACAAGTTGTTTGGTAATGGTACCTGACGCCTCGAGCACAATGGGTTGGTGCTCGTCTTGGCGGTTATTCACCATAGTGAGTTCTTCCTCAGCCATGAGGCCTATTGGACTACTTCATGTAATGTTCGAGGAATTTAGATCCTCACCTTCGCACAAAATATGGAGTTAAGGCCGATCAAGAACCTGTTGATCTCCAACTTTTATGGGTTCTGATGCGGGGCATACCGACGTATCTCCAAAATTTGGGTCTTAAAATCCAACATCATATGACCACCCTATCGTAAGGCATTGATCTCATCGAGCTGGCGCTCAATGAATTCCTCAGTCAAAACTTCTACTGGAACTGTTCCTAAAACCGTTCCCATAACAAAGCTTCGAAGGCCATGTTTAAAGAGGTAGGAGCATCTTCCACCATAGAAGAGTACTCCCCTTGAGTTGAAGACATTCATGTAGACCTTCATGTTGTTGGTCAAAATCGCGAAGCGTGAAGCTCATAGCCTTGCTCTCCAGCCCTGCCTTAGAGGTTGAGTCATCCATGGAACTCGGGAACTTAATCTTCTAGAGTTTTCCATGAATGCAACTAGTACTGGTTGCGGAAGTGTTGTGGACCCTTAGGGGCACATACACCCTGGAATTATCTCAATACAGATGGTTAGTCAAGGCCTCTGACATTTCCCTGGGAGGACACTGTCAGACCCAATGCATCATGTGTGACAATCCGCTCATGCTCAAGACTTGTTCTTCCCCTTGGGGGTTGGACCCTTCTGGTGCAAGTGCCATTGGATTCATCGCGCCTCCTCCCCTGGCACCTCATCGTGAATTTCTACGACATCCTCTAACCATGACTACCACAAGGACGAGTTAATAATTCAATTAGCACTGAGTAAAAATCAAGGGATTAATTCAGTAGAAGGCATGGCTATCCATAGTCATAGGGTTAAACCTGATCTGATACCATATGTAATAGCCCCATCGTTACGACATCAAAAGAGACAATATGAGAGGTGAATCTCTTTTTTTTTGCATTAGGAACTACTCACCCTAATTAATAGTGACATTAAAGACACATAATCCAAGGATTAACGCAACAAAATTAACAGAAAAAGGGGTATCCATAATCATTTCATTCGATAAAGGACACAAAAACAGAGCAAAACAAAAACGCTCAACTCATCTCCTAAGGACGATCATCAGATAACCTAATCAGTCGTCAATGTTGTGCAGGAGTAAAACCATCAATTATTCAAGGCACCACAAGCTAACTACTCGACAATCTTACAAAATCTTAAATACTTACTCATCATAAGCATTAAATTTGGGATGCTTTACCTTCCATGCATTAGTTCAAGGGAGAATTCAACCTTACCTACAATAAGACTAGATGATTCAGCTACGCATAAGGAAGGATAATCCTCAAGGGCTAGAGCACAGTAGTGAACTAATTACATAGTTGATCTAAATTAAGTTAAGGCGCAAGAATAAAACTATTTCTAAATCAAGCACACATCCAACATTCTAAGGGAGTTGGTAAAAGACACCTTATCACTCATCATTCAATAATTAATCAATGTGCAAGGTTAAAATAATTTTTGAATCAATCAAACAACATTGTTATTTAGGGGCGCAAGGAAAACTTGTTATTAAACCATCCGCATGGACAATTTAAAGGCATTAGAGAAAAGTTAAATCAATATAAGAAAACCTTCAAAACGCGAGCCATCCTATGACTATCAACCACTCTTTACATCACGTTTTCATTGCACGCAAGAGTTTTAATAAGGCTTATCTATCATAAATCAATCATTTTCTAGACTGTGAGAGTAAGATGATCACTGAAATAACTTTACATTTTTAAATTACCGAACAACCTATCATCAACTGATTAACTACACTTATCAGAACATCATTCATGGACCACCATAAATTTATTAATACTGAAGAATGAATCAACATATATCCCATTCCTTAAGGAAATCTTGTGTCTAAATTTT
>JZKD02S2143998.1:9086-32697 GCA_000966675.3 Picea glauca
AACAAATCATGTATTCTAATTTAAAAAAGACAAAATCATCCTAAACTTATTTTTAAACATCATACCTCAGATTAAGGGATTCGACTTAATCAAGCAATCTTTGAATTTACAATGGTAGTCGTTGCTTCCACGTTCTCAAAAACAACAGACCCTGTGGTTTTTTGTCATTTATCTTTGGTTTGAGCTATGGATTGAAGTCTGCCATTCTATTTTGTTATCAAATTCACCTGGTCTTCCAAGGATTTTAGTCGAGACTGAAGTAAAGGCATGTCTTTGTAATACCTATCGATCCATGATTGACATTCGTTACATCGTGGCTGAATAGACTGTGTATTAGCAGTGATAATATTAAGAGGTGGGGAATTTTCCATTTGACATGTAGGTTCACTACTGAGTTTGATTCCAGGGAAATCAGGATTGTCTTTTAGACACGGTGGAAGGTTTGTAACATAATCATAGGGTTTACCAGAGCAAAGTCCATACGAATATGGATATTCTTCAGTTAAAAATCTTTCAATTTGTGAATCAGAATCTTCGCTTAACACAATTGCGTTTTGGTCTGCACAGGGCTTAAGTTTATTTCAAGCACATCGTGAAACCCAATGAGCGGCTCTTTTACTCTTATAATTGATATCAACATTGCCTTTGCACTTTTTCTTTGTGGATTTTTTAACAGACTTAACACCACGTTTGGGATACGAATCTGGTAGAGTGTCGGGTTGGGTAGTGTCAAGATAGGTCAAGGGTTCCACATTAGAAATAGGATCATAGGGAAAGAGCGAAGGAGGAGAGATGGTAGGCTCGACGAGGGTTTCTGTGATGACATACTTGTCAACCTATCCTATCTCACTACTAACAAAACCATTTCTTAACAGGAAGGCATCCCATCAATCATCATTTGATTTCAAATGATGTATAATAATAATCTTGATCAGACAATGATGGAACAATCTAGAATCAGATTTATTCCTTTTAAAACGCTTTGCCATTTTGTATAGACTTCGAAGGAGAAAATAGGGCATGTTCATAGGGAAATCAATAAAACTCATGAGCAACCGCAAGTGATATAAGAAAACCAAACCATATCTCCCCTCACAGGTATTGAACTGTTTCACGATAGCTAACAGATTGTGCCATCTAGGTTTTAGAGCTTAAACGGGCATACCTCGCTCACAATTGGTAATCCTCCTTGAGGTGAACAACAATGACCAGGGAACCTCTTCAAACTTTGAGTTTTTGAACCACTTTTGTCCTGCAGTAGGCAGACCGGTGGCTTGGCTAGTAAAATCTTCGTTTAACTCAAGTTGGACATATCCTATTTTAGATCTACAACCATCGAATGTTAACACGAATTCTTGAGCAACTGTTAAATTAAAACCCTCGAACTTTTCAACAAATACACGCCAGCCATTCCTTTCTAAGTCTTCTCAGGAATTATCAAACGATAACAATGTCTGGACACCGTTGGGCTCAATTCTCACCACAGGATCCATGGCTAACAGCAAGGAACCGAGACAGGATTGGGAGGTAGGGTTTGACAAAACAAGCACAGAGCCATTGCCCTGAGCTTCCCCAACGTAATGCAAAGACAACTCAAAATGGTAGGTGGGAGTGTTAATTGTTATGCATGTGAGAAAAGTCGTGTAGATCGAGGCCATGCAAAAGCATAATACCACGTTGTACTTGGAATGACACCTCGGCATAGTGGTACACACAAAGATCATAACAGTTGAAAACAATCGTATGCATATCCATGATTTGATCACAAAATCAATATGTCAAATAAACAATTGAATCAAAGATTTTATAAATCAAAACCCCATTAACATTAGTCGAATGCTAAATGGGTGGTGGTTTAATACACATGTAACCAAGGTGTGTTTGAGACCAAGGGGTTATAACCATGAAAACAACCATGTTCGTAACAAAATACGACAAATCAACAATAAACTAAATGAACCTTAATCCTTTAATGAAATCAATCATGAATTCCAGCTGTGATTTTTCATGCTTATAGTCATGAAAATGAAATCGAAAAGTAGGTACACAGAAAGAGATGAGTAACAAGTGTCGTTTAATGAAAAAGGTTGTGACGAGTGACGAGAATTTAAAAACCCTGTGTAGGCAGCTTGTAAAAATAGAGATTAATATGGATGCCAACAACACGTCATGGTCTACGTACCGTAACCTTTTGACGTAGCCCGGTCAAATTGGTCTGTCCTACACCCTATATGGAATGCGTGGCAACACGATCGAGGCATCGGGCTTCTTGCAAAGGGACCACATGATGGTTTTTTTCCCCTTTCTCTGTGCTAGCGCACTTGATATCCCAGCCTCTAGTTCTCTTTATTCCTATCCTGAATCTAGTTTCCATGTGATATATTCGATCTAAAATTCCTCCTATTGTGTGGACCCCACCATAGGTTGTGGCCTTGGCCTGTTAGATTATGTCCTTTCACGTTCAACACCATTTGTTTTGTGGGTTGCTTCAGCCCTAGAAAGTTGTTGTGGGTTGTCTGTTGGTAATGGGTCATGGCCTCACGCACTATCATGTGAATTGATGTCCATCTCAACAATATTCAGGGCTTTCCTTTCTTCCTCTACCAATGTGGTTCTCATTGGTTCAATCTGGGGCAAAGGAATCACGTCGATATCGACAATTCCCTCTGTCTATATGTAAATGCATGTTCTGCCTCTACGGTGACCTATGGCTACTTTGTGTTTTCCATGTTGTTTGGATAGGTGCATTGACCTTTGGAGGTGCCATATTGGGTAATTATCCTTCTCTGGTTGAAATTCAACTGCTTCGATCTATGAACTCAGCTATTCACCCCCTGTCTTTGTGCTTCTTAGCTTTGTGGGTTTGTGAATTCACAATACGACTCGTTTGGCCCACATTTTAGTTATATATGGGGTGTCATAAATTCCCTGAATATTCTAGGAGAGTCTTCTTTGATGGTTATAAATGCGTTAATGCTTGCCGAATAAGCTTCATTAAGTTTCATAAATTCTCAATTTGCACCTTTTTACCCCGACAACCAGTTTTTTCTTTTCCGATTGTTGGCCTATTTTCTGGTGCGCTGCAATTTTTCGGTGCGTCGTACGTTTCTGTTGTAACTTTTCCCCTAGTACATTGCATTTTATTCTTTTCAGCCATATGCTTCACATGGTTACTTTTTCTTTTTGTCGCATTGATTCCACTGTTTGTTGTGCACGATATTTCCCAGTATTTTGTATTTTCTTTCTTTTTCTACTTTTTTCTTCCTTTTTATGCATTTTATTTCCTAATATCTACTATAGTACACTATATACATGACTTCCTTACTGCGTTATAATTTTAGGTATTAGTAGGTCGACTGTCTCTGTACAGTTTCAGTCGACTACTGTTGATTATTCATTTCAGTTATGTTCCTCCCAAGTATTTTAGTTTTACATATCTCCCATATGTGATAGTCTTTAGTTCATATGGCCCTATTGAATGCATTCTAAACTTACCAAGGTGTTGGAAAAATTTGTTGTCATAGAGCAGAACTAGGTATCCCTCATTAAAACTCTTCTTTTAATATGTCCGTCATGCCAAGCTTTGTCTCTTTATTTGTATCCTTCCTGGTGAAATCCTGCTAGAATCCTATCCTCTTCCATTTCAAATAGTTGATTTAACCTCTCCTATATTGTGTCTCTTTCTGTCACGTTGGTAATTTTTTCTACACACAGACTGGGTACCGTAAATTCTAATGGAACCACTACTTCTTGTCCATACACCAATCGGAACGATGTTTGTCCTATCAACTTCTTGCATGTGGTCATGTATTCCCACAATACTGTTGGTATTTTCAAGTCCCAATCATCCCTACTAACATTGCAGATCTTAGTCAAATCATTTTCCAAAATTGTATTGAAAGCTTCTACTGTTCCATTTTCATAAGGATGATATGGTGTACTCTTATGTGGATAGACTTCAAACTCCTTAGTCATATCCTTGATGGTATTGTTAATGAAATGAGTGCCTTGGTCATTCATCATAATCTCGGGACATCCAAATCTAGTGATCACTTGCTCAAATAGGAAGTGTGTTGTTGTCTCTGCTCTACAGTCCTTGACTAGTGTTTCTTCTTCCCATCTCATTAAGTATTCAGTTGCAGTAATGATATATCTAGCTCCTGACTTCTTTGCTAGTGTATTAATATTTCCAACAAAGTCTATTTCCCATTTTTCAAATACATGCAGAGTCACTTGTGGTCTTAGGGGCATCTCATCCATGTTGTTGGGTTTTCCAACCCTCTGATAGACATCAAATTTATGGAAATATTCCTTGGCATATTTATGGACTGTAGGCCACCATAATCCTGCACGCAATACCTTCTGAATGGTATATTTTCCTACATAGTGTCCTCCATCTATACCTTCATGATCTTCTACCAAAATTCTAGGTCGTTCATGTTTAAATACACAACTTATCAAAATTTTATATGCACCCATATTGTATAAATGTCTTGCAATGAGTTGATAGTCTGCAGCTCCGACTACACTATTTTTCTTCTGCACATTTTTAAAGTCCTATGGCGCAATCCCTATACTTAAGTATTCAACAATATCAGTGAAATATTCATCAACTACCTATACTAAAAATAAATCTGCATCAGGGAAGTTGTCTTCTATGTTAGTAGGTTCTTATCCATTAGTTACCCTTTACAACTGATCCGATCTTGTATTCAACTTCCCTAGTTTGACTATCACCTCGAAATAAAATTCCTGGAATAATAATATCCATCTACAGATCCTCTTCCCCAACACTGGCTTGTTGACTAAATATTTGAGGGAATAATGGTCTATGAACATTTTAAAGTGTTTACCCAGTAAATAATGCCTAAAATTATGTAGTGCATATACCATGGCTAAGCCTTCTCTTTCTGTGGTGTTATAACTATGCTCAAATTCTGATAAATTTTTGTTTCAAAGGCTATAGGATGGTCTAAGTCCCCTACTCCTGGCTGTGTGAGAATTGTTCCAAGTGTTATGGTTGATGCATCTACGTGTACATGAAATGTATTTTCCCAATATGCAAAATACTAATATAGGTGATGTTACCATATTTTCCTTTGGAGTGTCCAATCCTTGCTGAAAGTCCTATTGACGCTTGAATCTATTAGGACCGAAATAGAAACCTTATGAGGATGAAAATCCCTCTACATTTTTATAGAGTTGGTACTCCTCTTTAGATTTTCTTAGGACTTTTAAATATTGGAAATGTGGGACTTGACAAAAGTTTGTCGTGGTAATCAAACAAACATTTAAATTACAATCAAATAAAATGAAAATGTTTTTTTGTTTTATTTTTAAAGAAAGTTCCTAAGAAAGGACCAAGAATCATACACTCCACACATTTAAAATAAATAATCAAAATTTCCTCACATCCATCATAGTTTAAGATAAAGATTTCTGAACACATAAAATAAAAAGAAGATGATCTTCATGCATAAGAGAAATTTAACATAGTGAACACATGGGAATCTCAAATAAACATAACGATAGATCAACCTCAAATACTTTATATTCTGAAAATGGGGTTACAAAGCATAGTCGAAATTGTTCCCAAAGTAGTTCTCTTGAAATTTCTAAAAAATATATAGTCTGTTACATATTCTTTGAAATTGTAAATGCATTTGTATTAAAGAATGGGATTGGGGCTCCTGCAGACCATAAAGAAAATAAATACAATAAATAAGTTTTTAGAAGGAAGACGGTGGGCAGTAGAAGGATCAACAAGACCTGGTAAGAAGAAAAAAAGGAGTTATCAGTCTTCGATTAAACCTTTCTAGTGAAAGAGGTGGAATAACTAGATGAAGAACTTGATAAAGGAAAGAAGGATATGATCATAATAAACTTACTATGATGGTCTCTAGTCTGTTCATTTACTCGTTGATTTCCTTTTATAGTTTTTATCAACAGTTAGAGGAATCGTCTCAACTACATCCTACCCTTCATTTGTCAGTTTATCGATATGTTTCTTGAACCAATCTTCGATGTATCTTTTCATAGGTGCCAAGTTGATTTCATTCCATATTTTAATGTTGATCAACTCACCCTCCAAGTCTTAGAGATAAAGAGAAATTCTATGTAATGCTTCTTCAATATCCTTCTTTTTTACGGACTAATCCACTAGCTAGTTATCTATGGTGTCCTCATCATGTTCAATTATAACATAGAAATTTTCAATTGATAGTCCTTTAAAAATCTCAACTTGCTCAATGAATTGTTGTGTTTTTAGGAACAACGAGTTGAGGATCAACTTGGGATATTGGAATTTGTTAGTGCTTCCATCTTGGTTCACCTTCGCGAGCCTTTTGAATAGTTTTTCTCTCATTGTTATGGCTCCGATGCACACTTGAACGACGTTGTTCAATTTCTTTATTTTTTATTTCTAGCAGGGATTCACCTTCTTTATCCGACTTGGAGAGGGAAGGTCCTCCTCTCTTCTCTTTATCTATAACATGTCGGAAACTTTAACACCAAAGGGTACGACAACATCAAGGTAGAAACCTTCTTGCACCCTCGAGCAAAAATAAATCATGTTCTTTGAGATTTCCCAAGCTTCTTTAATCAGTGTCATTCTTTTCTTGATATTGTTCTCCACATAGATCATGGGTGATGTGAGTAAGCTTGAGGATCCTTTTAATTTGGCTGTGGGTGTCGTGGATCCAACAATTTCCAAAGGGCTGGAAAGAAGTGGAAGAGGCATCAATGTATCTTCCAATTCCATAATCCTTTCCTTTAACTTTCTATTTTCCACTTCAATACCACCAATGTAGTCGTCCAATGTATCTCCAGTTTCTATATGGATTCTGGAAATCTGGGAAGGCCACATATTTCTTATGTTAACCTCTAAATGCAATTTCCCATTTTTATTATTCACATCACTCTTCTCAATAATTAATTTATTAGATTCATTTTCAAAGACAATGCTCTGAAATACAAATGATTCTTCTTCATCAAAGATCTCATTCTCAACAATTTCCAACGACTGATTCTGATGGGTCACGCCTCTTCGCAGATCAATTTTAGGAAATATTTTCTCAATTTCAGCCTCGAGATCCATATCTTCAAGGGAGAAGCTATTGGTGTTACTTTCAATGCGATTCTCTTATTCCTATTGTACAATACTCTTCCTCTTCTTCCTTAGAGGGAGTTTATGTGAGCTTTCAATTTTTCCTGAAGGGGGATTCTTGTCTCCTCCTCTATCTGAACTATTCTTGATTACATTTTAGATGGGTGGGCCACTGGATCATTGCTCCGAGGTGTTTTAGTATTAGGAGTAACAATTGGGGACTAGGAACTCTTCTTTCTGGGACCCTTTCCTCTCTGTTTGTAAAATTCATTGGTACTGAGTACCGTCTCTAAATCGCCACCAGTGTGGGTAGGATTTCCCAGTTTATTATCTTCTTCTTCTCCTAGAACACTATGGATAAATGAACTGAAAAAAACCATTGTTAAAATATGTTCCAAAAATATTCTATTAGGTTCAAACCCTCTAATTTTTTCAGCATACTTTATATTCAAGTTGCGGAAGTGGTTTGCAAATTCATCAATTTTGTTCATACTTATGAACACAAAATCCCCAATTTTCCAAGGCAAAGGTATGAATTGCTTTTTTTGTTTTTCATGAAAAAAGTGCAGCCATAAGTTATATTTCCTTGAAACTTATGTAACAAACATTTTTTCGGATATATGGCATGGAAGAAAGGATGTATTTTCCTTAGAACCAAAAATATTGATAACATTGTAATTTTCCATTTGCTCCAAAGTCCCCTTTTTATCCAAGAATTTACTATCCTGAGCAGATATTCTTGGGGTATCTTTTCCATACAACAATCCTTTAATAACCAATACAAAGTCATTGAAAACTTCATAACAATGCAGGGAATCTTTGTGCCTCCATAAGTCTTGGTACCAAAAGTTCATAGGGTCAAATTCACAGTTCACCTTCTTGCATATAGATAATTTAGGAAATTGATATCAATGCGCTATCGCAAAAAACAAATAAGAAGCCATAAATAATTTCTTATCCTTTTTATACTGAGACAATTGGGAAGATATTTAAATCGAAATCAACTTTCCCCAATAAAAAATGGCTTGCTCCTTGAAATTAAAATATAATATATAAAGAATCATGCAGGAAATGTTGGAAATATTTTCTTCACCCATAACTCTAGTAAATAACCAGACAATTTCCCGGAAGGTTTTTTTGAAAAAGTTGACCAACAATCTGGTAATATATTTAGGGATGGCCATGGGATTCTCCAAGAATTCAGGTAAGAGATCCAAGCCATTGTCATGCTTTTTCAAGAAGTCCCTGCAATCTTCACCTTTGAAGGTGAGTGTTGGCTCTAGGAGTTCCATCATTTTACGTAACACTTGAGGTGAAAGAGAGATGGGAGAATGGTATTGGAGTTGAATCATCCATTGAATTGGTATATACCTCTCATTGCACCAAGAAACCAGTTCCTTGCAGTAAAAAACTTCAGAAACATAGCCTGCACGAGCAATTCTGGACGTCCAAATTACTTCCTTCTAAGCAGAAGGGGATGAATAATAAAAATATGCTCTAAACCACTGAAATTTTTGGTCCTCACATCCAAAAATGTTCAAAGTATCTCCACATAACTGTTTTCGAGTTGTTGCTACCATAAGTTGATGAGAACGTTCTTTTGATCTAGATAATATTTGAAATGAGCGCTTGAGAGATATAATATAATCTTCTACAAATCGTGCTTTAATGTGCTTTAATAAGAAA
Organism: Picea glauca; assembly: GCA_000966675.3. Classification (NCBI taxonomy): domain Eukaryota; kingdom Viridiplantae; phylum Streptophyta; class Pinopsida; order Pinales; family Pinaceae; genus Picea; species Picea glauca. The sequence continues at coordinate 17,878 of JZKD02S2143998.1, forward strand.
TCTCCTCGAGCCCTTCTATTATTAATGATGATATTTATAGGACATGCGTGATGAGTTATTATCATTAAACCATACTAAATTCATATTGGGAAAAGCGTGAAGGTGGCGGGGACAGACAAGAGTAGGTTGCATTTGGGACTTTTGTGAACCCTCCAACCTGGGAACCCGCGAACCCATCATTGCAGAAGGTTGATAATTGGTTAAGTGTTGTAATGCAGTCAGTCAGAATCAATATAGGATATATGATATACTTAGGAGCTCAGGGAGTTCAATGGTCAAAATGTAGATCGTGGGTCTTTTGGGTACAAAATGTATGTCACAGAACAAGGGATATGAAAGCTTGAAACTTGCCAACCCGGGAACCTCGGACTAAAAAAATATCTAAGTATAGGATAATGTGGTGGTTGGTCAGACTCATGATGTGAGAGTGTGGATGGATATGAGGATTCGCATGTCCGCCAACCTGCGAACCTGCCATTTTGGAAAAAAGACTAAGTATAGTAACTAGAAAGGAAGAATAGAAGGGAAAAAGGAAAAGGGGAATTTTGGGTAAGTATAGAAGAAGGAAAATAAATGGACAAAATAAGTTGGGAAAATATAAAATGGTTTAGAAATTTTGGAAGCTGGAATCGATCTCAACAACTGGATCCAACTATGGGATGATAACCCCCTGTGGATTTTCAAGAATCCAGGTCCTTTCATGACCAGGTGCTTCTAACTATTGGGATATGGAGTCAGAGTAAGAATATAAAAACTAAAAAATAAAATTATGTACAATGAGAATGAGAAAGTCTTAGGAGAATAAACCTTTGAAATTTTTTCCATTGACATGCAACATTAATCTTTTACCCTTCATGTCTTGGAGCATATAGGAGTTAAAACCCAAGATCTTCTCGACAACATATGGTCTTATCCAGAGTGATTTGAACTTTGTATGCATGGACGATTTCTCCTTGGAATTTCTCCAAAGTAACACCATCTCTCCCTTCTGGAAATTATTTAGATTTCTTTTCTAATCAAAATATATTTTGACGCTCTTCTACTTATGAGAAGTTCGATTTAGGTCTTTTCTTCATTCTTCTTCCAACTTCAACAACTGATTGATTCTCCTCTAGATGGGTGAAATGTCTTCTGTATCTTCAGTATTAACCACACAAATCAACACATTGAGCTCGAGGTTAATAAAAATGTTCACTTATTTCCCACAAACCAATATATATGGAGACATCACGGTGATATCCTTCAGAGTCGTTTTTCTTGCCCATAATGCATCCGTCAGATTTAGATGCCAATTCCTTTGGTACTTGTCAATGGTTTTATTCAGTATCTGAAAAGGTATTTTGTTTGTGGATTCAACAAGGCCATTACCTTGTGGATAATAATTCGATGATTGATCCATTATGATTCCATATTTTCCGCAAAACTCCATAAACTCCAACCTGATGAAAATCAAACCATTTTCTGTGATACGTTTATCTGGGACACCAAATCTCGACAGAATATTGTCTTTGAGGAATTTAATTAGCTCTTCAACATCATCTTTTTTTAATTCCACTGTGTTCTTCCATTTAGTGAAGTAGTCTGTAGCCGTGAGAATGTATATATTCGCCTTTCTAGACTCTGAATTAATTGGCACAAAAACATCAAGTCATCATTGGGAGAATGGTTGTTCTATAATTATGGGTTGCAAAGGCATCACAAATCTCTTCATTTTTCCTGAAAATTGCTGGCATGACAAAAAATTCCTTATTGTGGCATACAATTCTCTGAAAATTGATGGCCAATATAATCCTTCTCTTATTATCTTGTGGGCGGTTTTAGTAGGTGCAAATTTTCCACCGCATATTCCCTCATGGAATTCTCTTTGTAGTTCTTGGGATTGATTTTCATCAATGCATCTCAGTAATATACCATCATAGTTTCTCCTGAACAGTATGTCAAAAATCAATACGTATTGATTCAGCTTCATCTTCAATGTTCTTCTCTCATTGGGGTTCATGGTGACAGGAAATTACTCGGACCTTAAGTAGAATATAATATGTCTGTACCATTCTGAATCAACTAATGGTTTCCCAAATGATATTAAAATCATTCCATCAACCTAATATCCATTCACAATGATCTTACATAAACCTCATCCTTTGATATATTTTAAAGGTTTAATCTCAATATCATATTCTTGTATCTTTGCCAACCAGTTAGCCCATTTTCCTCCTCTCAATTGTTGATTCAGGAGCATCTTCATTGGTGATGAGGGAACATAAGAAATAACATGGGAGTTCAATATGTAGATTTGAAAGTGTGCTACTTATTTTACAAGAGCCAAGGATTGCTTCTCCAATTCTTAATACCTCAACTCATAGTCATGTAGAATTTTTCTCATGAAACGTATTGGGATTTCTTCTCCTTTTATATTCTTATGAGTAAGAATGGATGAAACAACTGTCTCTGTAGCAAATGAATAGATGATTAAATACCTTTGAAATTATGGACTAATGATGACTGGAGCAGTGGTGATTTCTCCTTTGGTATTATTGAACGCCTCTTAAGTAGTTGTTGTCCATTCAAACCTCTGCTCCTTTTTCAATAACAAATTTATCAGCTTCATGATACTTGCATAGTCAGGAACAAATTTTCACACAAAATTGATCTTGCCGAAAAATTATTGGACTCCCTTCTTGGATGTCGGGGGTTGAGCTCATTTATTTCTTTAAAGTTTTTGGGATCTATGTAAATCCCTTATTTTCATATAATATGGCCCAACAATTTTCCTTGAGTCACCACGAACAAGCATTTATTTGGGTTTAGAGAGACACCATATAATATACATCTTTCAAAAACCTTTATCAAATGATGGATATGATCACCCTTCTTTTTAATGCACCATCGATTCATATTGATAGTCTTCCATAAATTTTCTTATCAACTCGTTGAATGCATGATCCATGGCCCTCTGGAATGTGGCTGCAACATTCTTCAAACCAAAGGACATTCTAGCATATGCATATGTCTCCCAAGGTGTGATAAAATTTGTCTTTGCCCTATCTTCCTCAACCACCAAGACCTGGTTATATCCAAAAAATCCATACAACATGGACATGCAAGCGATCTAATAACTTGCTATAGAAGGAACTCCATATTAGGAAAAAAAAGTTATCCTTTATGATTTCTTTGTTAAGGTCTCTGAAGCCAACACACATCCATATTTCCCCGATATTTATTCTTACAATCATAGGATTTGAAATCCATTCTAAGTGTCTAATGGGATAAATTATTCTTGGCTTCTTTAATTTCTCCAATTCAATCTTTACCAGAGGTTTCATCTTGGGATTCATCATCCTTATTTTTTGCTTCACTAACTTTTCTTCTTCCCTCAAAGGAATGATATGTTGGAATATAGTTTTATCGTAAGCTTTTAAATCATCATAGGTACAAGTGAACACTTCAATGTATTATTTGAACAAGGAAACATATTGGTCAACTTCCTCAGTGGTGCAATCAACCCCCAAGTTGACATATTTCGGGGAACTGTCAGTTCCAATATTGACTTTTCTCATCTCTTGCACATTTCAAATGGAAACTTATTCAAGGAGATTCTTAGCATGATCATCTTTCATGAAAAGAGATTCAAATTGTATACAATCTTCGAGGACAAAAGATGAGTGTTCATCTTCATCATCATCATCATTTAAAAAAAACATTTCCAGTTGTTCATCATTCTCAAATACTTGCAAATATTCAATGTTATCGGGCACAAAAGATCGGAAAACTCTTTCTACTTGGAAATTTATTCTTCTTTGCATATCGTCTGGGTTTGACAATGAGGCCTCCAAGGCTAATGAATATTCCTTGTGATTCTTGTCCCTTAGAATGAAATAAATGTTGTAGGAACTGAAAGATTCCATCAATTCGTTAGTTCTTTTGAAATACAACTTAAGTCTCTCCTTTTTTATTTTATACCTCTGGGTAACCTGATTGATGACCAACTTTGAGTCTCTAGTTACACTTAAATGTTCTATTTTCATTTCTTGTGCAAGGATCATCCCTTGAATCAAATATTCATACTCTACCTCGTTATTAGTGCATGAAAAATACAGTCTAATAGGATGTGGATGCATAATATTACTTGGAATCATAATAAAAATTCCAACTCCATTCCCATATCTTGAACAAGCTCCATCAAATGAATTCCTCCAATACCCTTGAAATGAACATTCTTGTTTCTTTGTATCTTACACTTGCTCCAAGATTTCGTTATGCTCTATGTTGAGGATTGCATAGTTTCCAATCCCGACATCTATATAATCCTCCATCAATTCATTGTCCTTATTATTGAAAGAGAAGGGTTTTCTATGTTCACGGGGCACTTTAATCATTGCTCCCTCTTTTCCTAGAAGCATCATACAACTTCCATCATTCATTATATATCCCCTCGATCATAGATGTCTAGTCTCTTCCCAGCACATCTCCATTTGCCAGAGGAAGGTCTACCACAATAATATCGAAAAATATAATGATATGGGGAGATACTGTAATCCAAGCATAAAATTTCTTGATTTCTCCATAAGATGGCACTTTTCTAGAATCAATTGCATATATACTTTCATCGGTTTCATAATAATTGGTGAAACTCATTCCCAATTCTTCCATGACCACCAATGGCATGATATTGTTCATCACGCCAGTGTCAACTAAACAATTATGCAGTGCAACATCATCATTTTCAATAGAAATGTAAAAGGGATGAAGTTTACCTCTCGGCTTGGCAGTTGACTGGCTAGGGATTTGCTTTGAACTGGTAACAACAACTTCTTCTCTTTCAGATGGATCATCCAACAACTTCAAAATGTTTTCTCTTTGTTGGGGAGTATTCACCACTTCCGTAAAGGGCAAGGTTATCCTTAATTTACTCAAATCCTCTACAAAATTATATATCATTTGAGTGGAGTTTGATGTAATGTGTTTCCTTTTACTTCCAATGCTATCCACCACTTTCTCATTTTCTCTTTTTTTATTTGTTTTTTCTTTTTGGTTCTCTTTATCAGAATGACCTTTATTTTTTGGTCTATTTACAAATCCTCTTGTTTGGGCGATGTTTTCTTGCGAGTTGGGATTGTTGTTTCCTTCTTCAAATATATACATGGACATCTTGCATCCATCCATCTGCATAGTTTCAGAGCTTTCATTAGGTGAATAATAATTCTCTTGCTCAATTAATTTCTCGTCAAAGATATCATCCAAAACAACTGCATTTGGAGTAGGCTGTCTGGGAACCCTTGGTATTTTCGTATTATCCATGTTTTCAAACCTCACTCTATTTTCTTCAGGAGGGATCCTCCTTTGATCTAGGATTGGCATTCTTGGATTTGGCATGTAATTATCTCCCCTACTTAGTATGGCTATCTCATTTTTCATTTGTTTTAAGGTTCTTTTCATCTGTTCAATTTCGATTCTTTTCTTAGTTTCTTGTGCCACCACAGGGTCAACCTTTACATCAGGTATGGTTCCCTTGAAAAATACTCCTCACATCATTTGGTTTTGAGCCGGTCAAGGCTTGAATTCTTCATTCTTTCTTGAACTGGAAGCTCCTTGATTATCAATATTCAATCCTTTTTTCTTCCTTTATACTCTTCCCAGTATAATGTTGGGGTTGACACTCACTTCAATCATAATTTATTCCATCTTAGTGTCTTTAGTCATTTCCTACTCCAAAGAATCCATTTGGGATGTTCTTATATCATATTTTACATTCGTGGCCATTGCATTCTTACAACAACCAAGAATGACTAGGTCATTCGGTCTTTTATATTCTAGAATCCTACTTAAGGTGTTATTGAACCTGAGATTAAAATCTCATATCCATTCATTCTTCCTCAAACAAGTCTGGGTGAAATCGGTGAGAAGGGTATAGTAAGCAATTAGAGAGGTAAACATAGTTAGGAACATAGCTTCAATGTCATTAAATAAGATAATTTATATACTGGGAAATGTTGTATACCATTCATATGCTCTTCCTAATAAGGTTTGTAGAAAGAACCTTACCATGACATTGTCATACTCAACACATTGAAAATCACAAACATCAAGAAATAAGTGCAGGTGCCTCTTTGCATTGATTTCTCTATCTCCAAAAAAATCCTTTAAGGTGCCTTTAGGGAGAATAGGGAGATAATGTTGCTCACCTAGAAGCTTTAGAGGAGAATCTCTTACCCTCCTTCGATTTTCAAATACTGTGTTTCCTTGATTTCTTGCAACATCTCTTCCACCTCCTTGTCTCTCCTCATGATGCTCATCTCGGGGTTGTTCATTTCTTTCTTCCATGTCTGGGGAGATTCCAGGGATAAGATTTTCACTTCTAAGAATAAATGTTTTTTTTTATTTTACTTTTGGTAATGGGTCCCTTGTATTTGTCCAACTTCAATCCTGACCTTGTTCTTGTGTTGCTCTAGCTAGCCTTTGATTTCTTCGGTCTTGTCGTTCCTCTCTCCTCTGTCTTCAGATCATTTCTCTTTCTTCTTCTTGGACTAAGATCTTCCAGGATATTTCTAACTCTTCTCGGGTCTCGACTGTTGTTATTACCAGATTGTACAATTGATGTAAAATGCTTCATTGATTATTCAATCCAATTTACAAATGAGGTTGATTACCCTCGGGCAAAGTCATATATTCTTTCAAAAATTCTAGACCAGGTTCCAAATTTCAGTTCATTCCCTAGTATGGTTTCAAAAAATGTTGATGCTTGAATATGTTAGGACTGAAATGGAAACCTCATGAGGGTGTAAATACCCCTGCATTTTTATAGAGGTGGTACTCCTCTTTATATTTTCTTAGGACTTTTAAATATTCAAAATGTGGGACTTGACAGAAGTTTTTCGTAGTAATCAAATAAACATAAAAAATACAATCAAATCAAATGAAAATGTTTTTTGTTTTCTTTTTAAAGAAAGTTCTTGAGAAAGGACCAGGAATCATACACTCCACACATTTAAAAGAAATAATCAAAATTTCCTCACATCCATCATAGTTTAAGATAAATATTTCTGATCACATAAAATAAAAAGAAGATGATCTACATGCATAAGAGAACTTTAACAAAGTGAACACATGGGAAGCTCAAATAAATATAATGATAGTTCAACTTCAAATACCTTATATTCTAAAAACAAGGTTACAAAGCACAGTCGCGATTGTTCCTAAAGTAATTCTCTTGAAATTTCTAAAAAATATATAGTCTGTTAAATATTCTTTGAAATTGTAAATGCATTTGTCTTAAAGACTGGGATTGGGGCTCCCCAGAACATAAATAAAATAAATACAAGAAATAATTTTTTAGAAGGAAGACAGTGGGTGGTAGAACAATCAGCAAGAACTAGTAAGAATAAAAAAAGGAGTTATCAGTCTTTGGTTAAACCTTTCTAGTGAAAGAGGTTCAATAACTGGATGAAGAAATTGATAAAGAAAAGAAGGATATGATCAGCATAAAATTACTATGATGGTATCTCATCTATTCATTTTCTCCCTGATGTCCTTTTATCGTTTTCATTAATGGTTACAGGAACCATCTCAACTGCTTCTTGCCCTTCGTTTTCCAATTTATTGATAACTTTCTTGAACCATTCTTCGATGTGAATTTTAATAGGTGCCACGTTGATTTCATGACGGATTTTAATGTTGAAAAACTCACCCTCCAAGTCTCATAGATCAAGGGAAATGCCATGTAATTCTTCAATATCTTGATTTTTTATAGAGTAATCCACTAGCGAGTTATCTATGGCGTCCTCATCATACTTAATTATACCATAGAAATTTTCATTTGAAAGTCCTCTAAAAATCCCAACTTTCTCATTGAATTTTTGTTTTGTTAGGAACAACGAGTTGAGGATCAACTTGGTATCTTGGCCTTATTTATTTCTTTCGTCTAGGTCCACCTCCATGAGCCTTTTGAATAAGCTTCTCTCCTTGTTATGGATTTGATGCACGCTTGAACGATGTTGTTCAAGTTCTTTATTTTTTCTTTCCAGTAGGCATTCAACTACTTGATACGAGTTGGAGAGGGAAGGTCCTCCTCTCTTCTCTTTAGCTCTGACATGTTGGAAACTTTAACACCAAATGGTACCAAGAAATCAAGGTAGAAACCTTATGCATTTTTTAGATCATCCTGTAGATACTCTTGGAAGGCATGCACCCTCGAGCCAAAATAAATCATGTTATTTGAAATTTCCCAAACTTCTGTAAACAATTCCATTCTTTTCATGATATTGTTCTTCACATAGCTCCTGGTTGATGTGAGTAAGATTGAGGATCCTTTTAATTTGGTTGCAAGCATGGTGGGTCCGAAAATTGCCAAAGGGTTGGAAAGAAGTGGAAGAGGCATCAAGGTGTCTTCTAGTTCCTTAATCCTTTAATTTAACTTTATATTTTCTTCTTTGAGACCACCAATTGAGTATTCCAATGCATCACGAGTTTCTTCATGGATTCTTGAAATCTGAGAAGGCCACACATTTCTTGGGTTAACCTATGAATGACATTTCCCATTTTTATTCTTCACATAACTCTTCTCAATAATTAATTTCTTAGATTCATTGTCAAATACAATGCTCTAAAATACAAATGATTCTTCTTCATCAAATATCTCATTCTCAACAATTTCCAACGATTGATTCTGGTGGGCTGCACCTTCTGGATGATCAATTTTAGGAAACATTTTCTCAATTTTAGCCTTAAGATCCATATCTTTGAGGGATAATCTATTGATGTCACTTTCGACGCAATGCTCTTATTCCTATTATACAATATTCTTCCTCTTCTTCCTCCGAGGGAGTTTATGTGAGCTTTCAATTTTTCACGAAGGGGGATTCTCGTCTCCTCCTCCGCATGAATTACTATTGATTACATTTTTTGATGTGTGGGCCACTGCAACACTGCTTCGAGGTGTTGTAGTCTTAGGAGTAACAATTGGGTACTGGGAACTCTTCTCACTGGGACCCTTTCCTATATGTTTGTAAAATTCATTGGTACTAAGTATTGTCTCTAAGTCGTCAGCAGTGTGCGTAGGATTTTCCAAGTTATTATCTTCTTCTTCTCCTAGAACAATGTGGATAAATGAATTGCTAAAACCCACTATTAACATATGTTCCAAAAATATTCTATTAGGTTCAAACACACTAATATTTTCAACATATTTAAGATTCAAGTTGTGGAAGTGGTTTGCAAATTCATCAATTTTGTTCATACTTCTGAACACAAAATACACAATTTTCCAAGGCAAAGGTATGAATTGATTTTTTTGTTTTTCATGAAAAACGTGCAACTGGAAGTTATATTTCCTTGAAAACTCTATAACAAACATTCTGTCGGATATATGACATGGAAGAAAGGAGGGATTTTCCCTAGAACCGAAATCCTGATAACATTGTAATTTTCCATTTTCTCCAAAGTCCCTTTTTATCCAGGAATTTACTAGCCTGATCGGATATTCTTAGGGCATATTTTCCATACAACAATCCTTTAAGAATCAAGAAAAATTCATTGAAAAATTCATGAAAATACAAGGAGTCTTTGTGCCTCCATAATTCTTGGTAGCAAAAGGTCACAAGGTCAAATTCACAGTTCACCTTCTTGCATATAGACAATTTAGGAAATTGACAACAATGAGCTATCACAAAAAACAAATAAGAATCCATAAATAATTTCTTATCCTTTTTATATTGAGACAATTGCGAAGAGATTTCAATGGAAATAAACTTTCCCTAATCGAAAATGGCCTTCTACTTGACAGTAAAATATAATGTATAAAGAATCATGCGGGAAATGCTAGCAATGTTTTCTTGGCTTGGAACTATGGTAAATAACCAGGAAATTTCCCAAAAGGGGTTTTGGAACAAGTTGACCTACAATATGGTAATATATTTAGGGAAAGTTGTGGGATTCTCCAAGAATTCAGGTAAGAGATCTAGGACGTTTTCATGTTTTTTCAAGAAGTCCCTGCAATATTCACCTTTGAAGGTGAGTGTTGGCTCTGGGAGTTTCAACATTTTATGAAACACTTGAGGTGAAAGAGAAATAGGAGAATGGTCTTGGAGTTGAATAATCCCCTGAATTGGTATATATTTCTCAGTGCACCAGGAAACCAGTTCCTTGCAATCAAAAACTTCAGGAACACAACCTACAAGAGAAATTTCGAACGTCAAAATTACTTCCTTATGAGTAGAAGGGGATGAATAATAAGAATAAGCTCTAGACCACTGAAATTTTTGGTCGTCATGTCCAAAAACATTCAAACTATATCTGCATAACTATTGTTGAGATGCTGCTTCTATAAGTTGATGAGAGCCTTCTTTTGATCTAGATAATATTTGAAATGATCACTTGAGAGATATAATATAATCTTCCTCAAATCATGATTTAATGTGGTTTAATAAGAAATATCCTCAAAATATACACTAAAATAAAGTGAGGAAAGAGGGAAACCTCATGGGAAAACCCCCCCTCAAGGTAAAATGTATGTAAAAAGAAGAACTTATAGTTTCTATGAAAATGTGTCCTTCACTCCAACATGACTTCGTAGAGAATGGAACTTTTTCTTAGTGAAGGTCTTGGTGAAGATGGATGTAGTCTATTCTACTGAAGGACAGAACTGAAGGTCAATGATCCCCTCATGTACTAAGTCCTAGATGTAGTGCATGTGGATCTCTATGTGCTGTTGCCTCTGAACTGGATCTCTGCAGAACTTCAGAGTGCTCTAGTTGTCACACCAGATGATGATCAGCCGATGAAACTGAATTCCCAACTAAATGAGAAAATGTTGTAGCCACATAGTCTGAGTGGTTATGTTAACTACCCCTCTGTACTTGGCCTTGGATGAAGATAGAGAAATAGAAACCTGATTCTTGCTCGACCAATAAGTAGGCCTAGAACCAAGACTGAGTGAGTAACCAGATATGGACTTGCGATTAGTGCTATCGCCAAGCCAATCAAAATAAATGAATCCTATGGGGTCCAATGTAGAGCCTATTGCATAATGAATCCAAAAGGTTATGGTTCCATGTACATATCGAAGGATACACTTTGTAGCCTTCCAATGTAGCTCATGCGGATCCTGCATGAACCTGTAAACTGCGCCAACTGCATAGGATAGGTCTATTCTAGAGTGTGTGAGATAAAAAAATCTCACCAAAAGTTGTCTGTACAATGTTCTATCAACCATTGGAGTGTCCCTGCCATCCTCAAGTCGAACTCCTGATAGGAAAGGATTCGGAGTAGACTATTAGTCTTCCATGTGAAATATCTCAAGGAGATCTCATGCATACTTGGCCTGAGATAGTTTGATGTCTTATGCATCCTGACTGATCTCAATTCAAAGAAAGAAGTGTAGCAGACCCATGTCCATGATCAAAAACATATCATGTACAATCCTCTTGATTGTAGCAATTTTTGAATTCGAGAAACCAATGATCAACAAATCATCAACATATAGAAATAAGAGTTGAAGTAAATCATTCATCCTAATCATGTAAACATTCGGGTCTTATTTATAACGTACAAAGTTCTATTACAATAGGTAGGAGTCCATCTTGGAATACCATGCCCTTGGAGCCTACTTGAGGCCATAAAGAGACTTTTTCCTTCGACAGACCAAAGATGAATCCTGAATAAATCCTTGGGGTTGCTCCATATAGATCTCCTTAGAGAGATCACTATGAAGAAATGCATTCTTCACGTCCATCTGATGGACTTCCCTTCCCTTGGAGGTAGCAATGAAAATTTCCAAATATATGGAATCCATCTTCACTACCAGAGTGAAGGTCTCATCATAGTCAATGCCATGCACATGTTGAAAGCCTTTGGCTACTATCTTGGATTTGTATACGATAATATGTCCATCTGTTGTGCTCTTGGTCCTATAGACCCATATACACCTGAAAATTTTCCTTCTTGAGGGAAGGAGAACTAGATCCCAAGTCTGTTTCTCGAGGAGAGAGTTGTAATCCTCCTACATGAAATATTCCCAAAAGGGATTTCCAACAGCCTAGCCATAAGACTATGGATCTGAAGACTGAACCAAGAAAATATGTATGGGTGGAAATGGTTCATTGGAAGTGAGTGCAATATGAGACTCCTAGAAATCAGATCGAGTCCTCCTAGTATCAGCTGGATTACCAACACCCCTGCATCCTGAAGAGTAGTCTTGGACCACTTGGGCATCTTCTCTCACTCTGCATCTGCATCTACATGCACTGACTCTGCATTTGACTGTACTGAATCTATATCTAGATCATCTGAATCCTTTGAATCAAAACTCTCATCTGAACAAGAGTTGGCATGTGCATGCTCATCATCTTTGACAAGTGGAAGAAAAAAGGTGTCTAGATGAGATTGATGTGGCACATGCGAGACATTTTCTTCGAATTGGACACTTCGAGGATGAAGCCAGAATAGGTGGAGGCATGAGGGTTTCCACAAATTCTTTAATTATTTCTTTCAGCTAAGCATTCTCTTCCTCCATGTGTGCAATTGAAACATAAAGTGCATCCCCTGTAACTTTTGGAATAGATGATCATTTAGAAGTGATGCAGGAGCATCGCTCACCTATCAAGCGAGCCAAAGTGTGGGAAGAGAACATACAGCTGGACAAGCCAGCGAACCCCAAATTTTGAATTCTACTTTGGAAATTGTTGCGCCGCCATTTAACTAAGGGAATTCAAAGCCGAGCGCACTTGTATTATGTTATAGATAGGAAGGCATTTAAGACTATTAAGGCTGTTAGATAGAAATTTATTGTAGATTAGACAGTCACCTTTCGAGAGGGAAAACGGAGTATAGACACCCTCCCTTGTATCATTGTAACATAAGATTATCAATTGAGAGCAAGAAGAGAGCAGGGCAGAGAGCTTGTGTAGAAACTCCATGTACATATATTGAATTAATAGAAAATCTTTGATTCAATTCCATGGATGTGTTTGATCTCTGTGTGTTGTTGATATTATGTCTTTGCATGTTTTCTTCCTTTTATGCTTATCTTTTATATGCTGCATATGTGATTTCGTATCAGGTTCGTAACCTGAGGGAATGAGGTTCAATTGTTCCTCTGCTTAGGCCAGGAGATTCCTGCATCAAGTGCAGTCGAATACCTCCGCATAGAGTGCGTCGAGGAGGCTAAGTAGTTGAACTTTTGTTCTCTTTTACCTTGAGCCGGTTTGGATTGTTCAAACCTTGCAGGTGAGTGCAGGTTGGACGTAGAGTCTCAGTAGAAAGTCTGAGAAGGGAAGGACCGAGGCAGTTGCGAGTGGGAGTGCACAGGAACCGGGAGACTTCCTCACTGTTGGAAGTGGTTGAAGACCGAGCAAAGGGAGCGTGTTCGAGAAATCTCTGAAGAAGTCTGAGTTGGTAAAAGCTCAGAAGGGATAACTCCTTGTTTCCTTGTGGAACAGAACCGAGAGGAAGGTTCATACAGGAAAAGGTGGCGAAGAAAGGATTCATTCAGAGAGGAAGAAAATCGACGACTTGAAGCTGTCGAAGAGATCTTTGAAATCCCGCAGACCGTCAGATCGCGGAGGAGTTGCGGAAGGGTTAACTCGCAGGTGCACGGAAGAACTCCTTACCAGTGCACATCGGCATATCAGGGTTGGCAAGTGCAACAACCACATGCACGTTGATATCGCGAGTCATGATTCCCCGATTTAATCGGAACCGTCGATCGTTGGAGGGACAGGTGGCACGATATTACCAAGAGTCGGGACTCGGCACTTCGGCGTTCGCAAAGTCGAGAAGAGCACGGAGAAATAGCGAGGACGCGAGTTGCGACGGGTCCCACGGAGACTGTGTGGAACAGAGCACGTGGCATCGCGTGCTCGGAGCTCGGAGTTTGGAAAAGTAGGTCTTCGGCATCGCGAGTAGCGATACCCCGAGGTTGACCGTTGACCGTCGGGGATCGGGCTTTCGGCGTTCGATAGTCCGAAGGCAGTGGTGCAAGTCTCGCGATATCGCGAGATCCGATCTTCCGATACGCGAAGAGTGTTCGGAGAAAGAGTATCATGTGGGAACAAAGGCTTCTGAGGGGAGTTAGAAGAGCACTGACTCTTCAGGCCGAGTCGTTGAAGGTCCTGGTGAAGGCGACCGTGTCGTCGAGGGCAGGTAGGCGTCAAGTGGTATCAGAGCCTCGGAAAGGGATTCTCTTTGCTACGATAGTAGAGAGAGAGGTAGTAACGAAACGCGACATGCCGCCCAGAAGAGAAAGGCAGTCACCTGATCGTGAGGACAGGGATGCCCAAAGAAGGGGAAGGCCGGCAGGAAATGTAGAAATGGAGCGTCAGATACGAGATCTCAGGGCGAGACTCGAAGATATGGAGACCACCCATAGGCATGGAGCCGACGCAGGAGAGTTCAGTGATCCTGAGATTGAAGAGGAAGCTGGACATGACGTCGAAGAAATCTCAGCAGAAGATGCCTCGACAGAGAGGTTGATCAAAGCCATTTCGAGGATGAGCTCGAAGACGAAGATGGACATTCATGTTTATGAGGGAAGTCTAAATGCAGAAGAGCTGTTGGATTGGATCCAAGCGCTCGACACCTACTTCGATTATGAGGATATCGAAGAGGATAAGAAGGTAAGACATGCTATCACCAAGCTGAAGGGACATGCATCCTTATGGTGGGACGAGCTGCAGGCAGACAGACGTTCCAAAGGAAAACAGAAGATCAAAAGCTGGGATCGGATGATCGCCAAGATGAAGGCGAAGTTCATTCCAAGGGACTACCAGATCACTCTGTTCAGGCGCATGCAGAACCTGAGACAGAAGTTGATGATGGTGAAGGAGTACA
>JZKD02S2144009.1:39701-50705 GCA_000966675.3 Picea glauca
TTGTTGGCTTCACTATTCCCAATGTTATATATGTTGGCATATCGAAAGTATTTGATCGTATATGGTCTTTTTGAATCATATATTTTGTTATGCATTCGTCGAAGGTGGATTAATGCTTGCATTAATTCGAATGTTCGGTTTAGCATTTTATGCTAGGTAAATTTATGAAAATGTTTGATATGGTGGCATATCAAAAGTTTGGTTTTCCAATACATTCTCTGGTGTTCGAAATATTGTTACAAAAAATATAATTATTTATTTGGGATACATGAGAGACCTGTCGCATTGAATATTTTTCTTAAATGTTTACAGTGCATTTCTGACAGACTTAAATGTTTACCTAACATTATTGGTAGTGTTGAATGGTTACTTAACATGCTTGTTACAAGACATTTTCTTCCGTTTTTTAAATTTATATGCTCTAGCGACATTGTTGGTTCATTGGTCCATGCTTGTTTTTTTGCATGGCATTGATTTCTTATTTGCATGTTATCGTTGTTCTTGCTCGCATGTTTGTGTTGTTGTAGTTTTCACGTTTGGGTTTCTTTAATCGCAATTGGAACAACATCGTTCCTGGGGGAGTGGTTGTTGCTTGCTTCTTTCTTCATTGTATGTTGTTTATTGTTGCTTGATTAGGCTTTATTGCTTGCTTATTTCTTCATTGTATGTTGTTTATTGTTGCTTTATTCGACTTTGCAGGTTTTCAGTCATGCGCCTACAGTTGGGCCTTTTGGTGCTTATTAGTTGGGTTTTTATTTGGTGCTTGTTCTTGTTTGCCCATGGTTTGCAATGTTGGGAACATGCATTTGCGGTTGGATATTTGGTTACATTTTTTTTGCACTACAGTTTGCGTAGAATACTATTAAGATAAAATAACAGAGTAAAGAATTGTAGGCGATGTAAATTGCATCTGTTATGCATTGAAGCAGAGTTTGCTAGTCTCGAAATATATTTCATAGTTGTCGATGCTTTTTCCATGGATTCTGTGTAACTATGGTTTCATAGTTATGAGAATGCCTTTTGCTATGTGGGAGATATAGTTGTTCTCTCCCTTTAACTTTCCTTTTGTAAACTGTGTTTGACTCTAGTTTCTCGTGTTTTTGTGGTCATTCTGACTGACCGCCATCGGTTGCATACTTAGCCATTTTTATGGACGCGACTTCACTAATAGGTTTTATAGAGCTATGACAGGTCGTGTTCGGTGTATACGTTAGCTTTCCTGAATTAGTTTTCTTTAAAAGAAGGCCTCCTAGACATAAGAGAATGCAATTTATGAAATTATAGGTTTCCTGGACAGCATAAGTTAATGCTCGCGAGGTCTAGGGGTGGTAGGCTGAAAATTGGGCTTCTATTGTTCCGTGCCCTGCAAATAGCATGGAGAGTTCTGTAATCATTCTGACTGACCACAGTTCGGTTTGATACTTAGCCAATTTTATGGACACGGATTCGTGGAAAGGTTGTATCGAACTATGGTGTATACATTAGCATTTACAAATTAGTTTTCTTTATAAGAAGGGCTCCTGGACATAAGACATTGAAATTGATCTAATTATAGGTTTCCTAGACAACATAAATAAAACATAGGAAATATGTAATTTTATAAAGTAGATATATAAAGCATACATAGAGCCCTCATCCCATACTTGGCCAGTTTTTGCATCGCGGGTTCTTGGGGTAGGCGGCTGAAAATTAACAATCGGAGAGTTCTACGACATACAAATTGACAATCAGACTTGTGGACTATTTTAATTTGAACTTTTGCACTGCAGTTTTCTTTGAATTTTTTTACTATAGTTTGCATAGAATACTATCAGGATAAAATAACAGACTAAAGAATTGCAGACAATGTAAATTTCATTTGTTATGTGTTGAATCATAATTTGTCGGCCTCAAAATATATTTCATAGCTGTCGATGCTTTTTCCATTGATTTTTTGTTACTATGGTTTCATAGTTATGAGAATGCCTTTTGCTGTGTGGGAGATATACATGTTCTCTTTGTTTTACTTTCATGTTGTAAACTGCATTTGACTCTAGTTTCTTGCATTTCTGTGGTTATTCTATCCGACCACCATCGGTTTCATACTTCGCCAGTTTTATGGACGCGGCTTCGCCAATAGGTTCTATCGAACTATGACAGGTCGTTTTCAGTGTATACATTAGCTTTCCCGAATTAGTTTTCTTTAAAAGAAGGCCTCATGGATAGAAGAGAATGCAATTTATAAAATTATAGGTTTCCTAAACAACATAAGTTAATGATTGTGGATTCTCGGGGTGGCAGGATGAAAATTGGGCTTCTTTTGTTCCATTCCCTGCAAATAGCACGGAGAGTTCCACCATCATTCTGACTAACCATAGTTCGGTTCCGTACTTAGAAAGTTTTATGGACATGGCTTCACGGATAGGTTGTATCGAACTATGGTGTACATACATTAGCATTTACAAATTAGTTTTCTTTATAAGAAGGGTTCCTGGACAACATAATTTAAACATAGGAAATATGTAATTTTATAAAGTAGATATATAAAACATGGATGAATCCCTCATCCCATATTTAGCCAGTTTTTGCATCACAGGTTCTCAGGGTAGGCGGCTGAAAATTGACAATCGGAGAGTTCCACGATATAGAAATTGACAATCAGACTTGCAAACTATTTTAATTTGAAGAGTTTCATGTCCAAAAAATTTAGCATTCTTGAAATAGTTTACTTTACGTACATTTTACATACCCTCTTGGACAAAAAACACACACAAAAAAATAGTAAGCATTTTTTGGATCGTGGGTTCTCAGGGTGGCGGGCTCTAAGTTCAGTTTCTGTTGTTTTGTGTCCTACAAATAGCACAGAGAGTTTCGCAATATACAAATTGACAATCATACTTGCGAAGTATTTGAACGTGAAGGGCTGGTGCAAAAAAACTAGCATTCTTGAATTACTTTTCTTTACGTACATTTTACATACGGTCCTCAACAAAAACAGAAAAATAATAGTAACGTCTATTACATAGGGCTCCATCCCTACTACCTTCGATGCTTCCCAATACACATTAAATATGTTTTCAAAAGTCTGAACCGACTAGACAGGTTCGAAAAATATGGGATTTAATAACTGGAAATATCGAAGACATCTCCCATTAAAATGAATAGACAGGCGAATATTATGGGATCTGGGTAATTTCTCTTTTCCTGCATTTTGAATTTGTGAAAATAATTTTTTTTGGTTTTTTTGCTTGTGCAGTTTTAATTTTCTTAAAAGCTTCATCATAGTTCACGATCGTGTCGCCAACAGAGGCCTTGACGTCATGTCCCTTTTTAATATTTTTCATTTCTAAATGATGCGCTTTAATAACTGGAAAGATTGAGGACATCTCCCATTAAAATGAATAGACAGGCAAATACTATCAGATCTGGTAATTTCTTATTGCCTGCATTTTGAATTTGTGAAAATACTTTTTATTTTATTTTTTTTCTTGTGTGGTTATAGTTTTCTTAAAAGCTTCAGCATAGTTGACGAACGTGTCACCCATAGATGCCTTGACATCATTTACCTCTTTAATATTGTGCATATCTCAGATGTTAGATTTGAGAATATGCTTGGATATGAGAATTTTAAAATGTGCTGCTAGTCACTATTCA
This sequence comes from Picea glauca, assembly GCA_000966675.3. Taxonomy (NCBI): domain Eukaryota; kingdom Viridiplantae; phylum Streptophyta; class Pinopsida; order Pinales; family Pinaceae; genus Picea; species Picea glauca. The sequence continues at coordinate 43,335 of JZKD02S2144009.1, forward strand.
GTGTACATATTCAAAAAGATTGGCATTAATAAGTGAAAATATTGAGAACATCTGTCATTAAAGAGAATCAACACAAAATCTACGGAAGACCATCTAGCGTTTATTTTAAATACTTATTTCCATTTCTCTCTATCATCAAAGAGTTGTGCTTTAAGGTGCCTTCGTTCTAATGTTCTTGGTCATGGACATGTAAGACAACTTAGAGATGCAATTGAGGAGCACATGAAAGAAGACAGATTGGTTTTATGTGACATGAGCTTTGAGTAAAAAAAAAACTCTGTTATATAAGATAAACTCAAAGAGGACGAAGAAAAAAGAACAAGTATGTTCCGGTTGGTGTTCTCCTTGTCTTTGATGCATTGGTTGGTTGAAAAGGATGCCTGGAGATTTGTTGGTTGAACTTCTTTGTTTTCTTGCTGGGAATTGTAATGGATTTTTAGGTCACGTGCAAAATAATTCTTCGTTTAAGTATATAATTTCTTCCAACAACACAGATTTGGCAAGTGTATCAAATTGTAGAGATTGTACTAGTATTTTTCTACCTTAGAGGCATGTAACAAAAACTGTATGGGTGGTTAAAACGACATATTATCACTACAAAAGTTTAAATTTCATAGTTTGATGACCTTCATGTGGGTCTGGTAGCTGACTTGAAAGAAAGCTATGTTCTTTGTCAAAGTTTGTTCGATTTCCTCATGATGTAGTTGCAGAATCTACATATTTGGCGTGACCTTTGAACATTCCAAACCTTTCTATCGACTGCCATACCTCCACCTCTATGAAGAAATATATATTCTTATGCCATCTGCAACATTTGATACACTTTCCAGCCTTGTGTTGGTGCATTCTACAACATTTGATGCACTTACCACACCTCTGTTGCCCAAACAAGTTATGTACCTCAACAAATTTTGATTTTGCATCTGGGTTGGATGTTTCTTTCAATTTACTGTAATATCCTCAGGTAGGCTTCTCAACCAAACAGACGATAAAATATAGCGAGAATACCAGTCACTACCTATAGACAAGGTATTCAAAAAACTGGGATAGATGTACTTGGCAACACTGATAAAGTACAAAACCCAAAATTGATATTGAACTCATTTTTTACGAAGAAGGATCTTGAACGTCAAGAAAAATATGAAGAATTTTCATCAATGTACATATTTTTTATTGGTCGAGGGAAGGAGAAATCACAATTGTTGTCGCAAATAGCCTCAAGTGTATTTTGTAACCCATCTTATTTGAATATAGAATAATTTCGGTTTATATTTTAATAGTATTTTCCAATTTCTGGTATTTGTTTTAATTGTATTTTGTACCTTCTTCCCCAGTGTCATTAAACATGAAGGACAACGTTTTGTTTATGTTTCCCACTACTTCAATCTAAATAAAACCTGCTCTATTCTTTCTTTACATTTTACATTTAAGAATAATTAATGAGTTACAAAAACACAACTGAACTGTTGACACGATGTTCCTATGAAGTATGTTGGATATATTGCAAGTTGGATATATTGCAACTTTTTCTATTTGATAATATCTGTGCATATATGTTAATATCAGTACTATTGGAATAAATACAAAAAACTTCCTCTTTGACAAATATTAGGCAATTATGTTTGGGTTTTCATTATTAAACAACTACGTCCACTATTCTGTCATATACATCTTGCATCCTAACAACTTTTGTGGTTTGCATTTTATGCTTTAATTACTTAAAGTCACACCAAATTTTGATTGCATTTAATTTAATTAAGATATTGATGTTTATGGAGAGCCAACGTTTGTTGATGTCATTGCAATGAATACATGATGAATAGATGATAAGGGGTTGATCTCGTTGATACCACAATGCAAGTTCATTTTTCTTATTGCGCTATGTTCATCTTGCAGTCAAAATTTTCATGGTTTCAACGAAATTTGCAAGCCGAAGAGCATCTTGCAAATTGGAAAATCATTTGCATTTGAAACAAAAATGATCCATTAATATATATTAGTATGAATACTATTAAGATAAAAAAGAAAACTTTCTCCATTGGTAGATACTAGTATAAAAAATATTGAAATAGATATCAAAAATTTGTCTTGGCCAAAACTTAGCCAGTTATTTGGCCAGCAGGCCTCGGGTTCCCGGCACCCACCACGTATGTCCCATGTTTTGTCATATACATGTTGTATCCAAAGAACTTCAGTGATATGCACTTAATGCTTTTACTAGTGATTTTCAATTCATTCCTTAACATCTCCATCTATATCCTCGCACCATGGATCCAACTGACTGTTGTTCTTTTCCATACTTAGCCAATTTTATGTCCACCGCTGCGAGGCTGATGCTTGTGAACCTAGCTGCTTATCGTTTTGTTATATACATCTTGCAAAACATCCATGATGTACAATTCCACCACAAGTTCCTCGTATACATTAAGTTCTTTCAAAGTATCTGCTCATGCTTTCCATCCCCATCAACTTCGCATCCTTCCTGATATACATCAATAATTCTCTTACTAGTGACAAGTGGACACAGTGATACGAAAGATACTTCCGTGATCTGCAATTTATGGCTTAACTGGTGACAACTCAGCAGGGATTCACTAGCATTTTCATTAATAATCAAACACTAGATGTTCTTCAATGAGATACTTAGTTCTTTTTCCCTTCTCTTCTTCCCGTATATTATCTATAGTTCCTCTGTGAACTCCTCCATCCTTTTCCCCTTATTTTTTTCCCATGTATTATGGGACTATAAAATATGGACATGATATTTTATAGAGCATGTACAAATTTCGCATTCCATACCTAGTGACATTTTGGATCGCGGGTTTTCAGGCGGGCGGGCTCAAAATTCGGTCTCCATTGTTCTGTGGCCTACAAATAACACCCAAAGTTTCGCGATATACAAATTGACACACAGAATGCAGTACTGACAGAGTGGAAATTACCATTGTTTACGGATGGTAGTCCCTATGAAGTATCTAACAGTATCTAAAAAAATATTTTGAATACTAAATTATCTCTTAGTAGTGACAATTGGACACAGAGGTATGAAACAATTGGAATTGCACTCTCCGCAATATACAAATGGACTATCGAATTCCGACATCGTCAGCTCTTCTGTGTTACAGATTATGCATTCAACTGTTAGGAGTGATACAATTAAAAGGTCTGATCTTCACCTCCTCTGCAGAAACCTTCTCAACTTGTTTTGGATCCTCTTGTTGCAGGGTTGATATCTTATAGAGCATGTACGAATTATGCATTCCATACCTGGTGACATTTTTTATCATGAGTTCTCGGGCTGGCAGGCTCAAAATTGGGCCTCCATTGTTGCATGTGTTGCAAATAACACCCAAAATTCTATGATATACAAATTGACAAGCAGACCTGTAGACTGTCTGACTCAACATTGCACTTCTATTGTTCTGTGTCCTCTAAACAATGCTTCAAGTTTCACGATATACAAATTCAGACACAGAATGTAGGGCTGGTGGGGTTGATATTGACATTGTTTACAGATGATAATCCCTATGAAGTATCTAACAGAATCTAAGAAATTATTTTCGATACTAAATTAGCTATTACTAGTGAGAACTGGACACATGTATGAAATAGGTGGCATAACACCCTGCGCAATATACAAATTGACTGCTGGGTTTGGACATCGTATTCTCTTCTGTGTTACAAATTATGCATTCAAATGTTCAGAATGATACAAGTTGAACGTCAGCTACTTGCGTCTTCTGCAGAAACATTCCCAGCCTGTTTTGGATCCTCCTGTTGGCGAGTTCACTAAATGTGTAAGTCTTGGATATTGTTTCGGGTTGGCATCAAGATTTGTTGTACCACATTTCACAAATTTTTCAAAGTATCTGTCACTACCTTAGTTGGCATCCAGCCCTTGACAATATACAAATAGACTACCAGGTTCACATCTTCGACTCAAAATTTTTGTGATCTACAATTCCACCGCCGACTCCTTTGTCCTTTTTCCCTTTTTTTCTTCCCTTGTATTATGGCTCTTTGGTTATATACTTGGTTTCCTTTATATAATAGCAGGTTCCAGCATTGGCGGGATGACTTGTTTATCACCATCCATATAATCACACCAGGAATCTGATCGACTGCTATTGCTTTCCATACTTAGCCAATTTTATGGATGCAGTTGTTGGGTTGGCAATCTACAATTCTACCGTGGGCTTGTCGAACTCACAAGATTCACTGTGACATGGTTCACAAATGTGCTTGCTAATATACATTGGTTATGCTCTTACTAATGAATCTTACAAGTGACAGTTGCACACAACAATACAAAACGGGTTCACGAAATCTCCAATTCTTAGTCAGTGTTTCGAGTTCACACATTCGAACTCTGTTGCTTCTTGTTCCGTGATATACATATTGCACTCAAAATTTCCATGATTTACAATTCCACTGCGAATTCGTTGGTCCTTTTTCCCTTTTCTTCTTCCTTTGTATTATTGCTTTGTTGTTATATACTTAATCTCCTATCTATAAACGTAGTTTCTAGACTTGTCCAATTGAGATATCTTTATCTCCATCTATATAATCACACGACAAATCCAACTGACCGCTATTGCTCTCCATTCTTGGCCAATTTTATGGACACGGTTGGCAGGTTCACGGTTTCAAACTCTGATTCTTGTTGAATCATGTGCATCTTGCACTCAAAACTTCCATGATCTACAATTCCAGCGTGGGCTCGTCTAACTCAGAACCTTCACTCTACCACTACTCACAAATGTTTCAAAGTATCTCTCACTACCTTCCATCCCCACTAACTTCCTGTCCTTCCGATTGTCTTACCATATCCTCTTTGTTGTTATGTATATTGCACTAAAAAATTTCCGAGACATACAATTTGTCCCTCTCCCCCTCACCTTCAATGGTTGTACCTTGCAACCCTATTTTGTAGCAGTATTTTTCCCCTTCCCACGACCTCCGTCCTTTCTTACTATACAATTAGAAACCTTTCATGGTAACAACCGACCATGCAGGAATCATCAACATTGTCATTAATGGGAAAAAAGATCGAGGATATATCCCATTATTACGCATTAAACCAAGATGTGCAAAGAGTTATTTTTTCCCTTCCGATTGTTCATCTCAAACATGCGTCGTCGTGTTGGCCTGCTCAAGAAATCTACAATGCTTAATCGCTCATTGAAATATCCACCATGTTCACATTTCTATGTATGCAATTAATATTGTTTAATGTTAACAACGCATCATGCAACAACCATCCAAATTGTTATTAATCAACGAAAGTCTCAAAGACATCTCCCATTCACATGATTTCGACCAAAATTTTCCCAGGGTTATATTATCCCTTCCAACTTTTCATTTCATTCATCGTCTGGAACAAATAAACATTCTTGTAGACTTATGGAAGCAGGTCGAGAGCAGTCTTGTGAAGATAGACTTAATATGTTCACACAAGAGGACCATACCTTCCATTGGTCCAAGGCATACTTTTACTATTCATCCTGTTCTGCCTAGAACAAAGTGATTTGGACCTTTGGAATTTCTCATGTAGGCTGCGTCCCTGAGGTTTTTGACTGTAAGGAGGGGGTCTCTTGGTGCGCTGAAAAATATATTCCAAGAAAAAGAATTATTCCACTGCGTGACCACTCTCTTGTTTCTTTGTCACCTCAGGTCTTCCGCGAGATGTTAAAATTGTCAAAACCAACATTGACGTTCAAAGGACAAGACTACAAGCAGTTTCTAGAAAAACATCATAATGGGTTGGAAATCTTAGCCGAATTCCTCGAAGACTCGACAATAGTTCCTAAAGATATCGCAAGGATGCAGGTAAGTTCCTTTAGAAATCCATTCTGGGAAATTGCTTGGTTGTTTACAAGAATAATGGGACAGGCATCCACAACAAACATTTCCTATATAAGTATTTATATTTTGTATTTCACAGTCAAGGAAAAATACATTTTTGATTGGGGGAACTTAAATTCCATTGAGCTCGGTTCCCAGTTGTCATGATTCAAATAATCGAATAAATTTTATATTTCATCGTACTTGATTTTCACAATTGTGTATTGTTGTCTGTTTCCAAAAAATTCTCTTTCAAATCAAATAAACTGTGGATTCAACCCAGTAACATTCTAGCATGAGGGCCTATGGAGGCACAAGGCCTTCCATTGTTTTTATGAATTTTTTGATGGCTTTGTCTTAGTTTTGAAAGATTTACTGTTAGACAAGGATGCTCCGTGGATATCTGGCATGGAAACCAAGTTTTTGAATATAAAGGGCACACTTGAGAAAGAGGAAAATCACAGTCTACTCATGCTCTTTGGATCTAAGGAAAATCCTACCTTCCTTCCATGCCAAATCACAGACAAGATGTTTGTTGCAGAAATAGCAAGGCAATACAACCACTAGTTGCATTTTTTCCATGACAAGAAAAAAAAAACAGTTCATTCCTCTTCCCTGGAAAGTTAAAAATTTTGTGTGTAGAAACATCAACAAGATTGATGATTTTGCAGCCCATTTCAAGAAATTAAACCTACCATATGGTGAAAGGGTAAAAGGGTTCAACCCTAATGGAAATTTTTGAGAACATTTACTGGGTGTTGGCTTTAACACCTCTTTTATCCATAGACGCTTGGCCTAAGACAGGGACAGTGTCAACAACAATTCTTCTTTTTTCCGATTGCGACGCATAGACATTGAAATGCATGACTGAATTTTGAAGACAACATGGAAAATCATCTAGTGAGAAGAGTACCCAGTCCCCCTTCAACACTCCCAAAATCACAACATCATGGAGCATCGCTTTGACGGTCCACCCTAGTAAAAAAGAACCCCAGAAATCTTCAAACGAAGGAGCAGATAAGAACCCTCCTCGCATAAATATTGATAGTTATCACAAAATTCCACTAACTAATAAGAGAAAAAACAATGCAAGGTAGGCAGAGGAAACCGAAATTGAAAGTGGAAAATTGCAACTTGAAAAAGAAGAACACACGCATAAAATTGGGTCGTCGGCTGTAGAAATATCTGACACCCAATTTTTTGACATAGATGAATCCTTCGTAATACAGAGCGTTATTTTTGACAACCAATCTAAAATCATGGTCATTGAAAAGAGAGATGTGACAAAAAAGAAAGGCAAATCTTGCACAGAGATTGAATTTAGCAAAATGTCGTCATCCCAAATCTGCTCATTTCACCAGGTAACCTCTAACATTTTTCATGATTCCATTAGAGGAATGGAAACAAATCATGCCAATATGAAACAACACCTCAACGAATTTGAGAAGGCTTTCATTACAACCCTAGAATTTTCAAGTCCTTTGGCAAAAATCATGCCTGCTACCACTGCAGCGAAGATGAAAATAT
>JZKD02S2144009.1:54447-91456 GCA_000966675.3 Picea glauca
AAGAAGTAAGAACATAGGTGTGCCCCTCATGTTGCAAGTGGTATTCATGAGATTTAGCATGATAGATAGCATGTCAGAGCTGTTGGTAGGGAATGTCAAGTAACAAATTGAAACAATCAAGCGGAGATACATCATAGACCATAGTATCCTAGAAAGTTCCAATTGCAAAGGTAACCACACAACACTAGGAGACAGTGAGATGAGGGCCTTCCTTTTGTACCCATTCAAATTAGTATGTGGCCGAGTGCGGAGTGGTGGGGAGGTTTAGGTGTGTGACCAAGTTTTTGTAAATGAGGTTCTTTTGGCTTCCGTTGTCCAATATGAGAGTAGCCAAGTCATGCTTAATATGACAATTATGTGTGTATAGGGGTATATTGGAGATGTTGAGTTCAATAGTGGTCATCAGGATCAAAGAAGGGTCCACTTTGATAGGATTTTTGAGACAGACTACTTCAGGATGGTCAGAGGTATCTGGTTGAGAAACCTCTGCAAATAGAGTTTGGTTGGTGCGAATTTTCTTAAGTTCCTGACAATCTGCAAATGCATGCAAGTTGGTCTTATGAAAGGTACACCAGGGTGAATTTCTAGGTGTGGATGGGGAAGTAGGGGAACCTAGGGAATGCTTAGAATGTGAAGGATTAGTAGTAGAAGGACCATATTAGATTGGGGGAGAGAGGATTTGAGGAACCACTTTACGCTCCATGACCAAGGTATGAAGAAAGGCCTTTTCCAAGGAAGGAGACTCAAACAAATTGTCTTCATAGAATAAAATTGTTAATAAACAAGAATTAAATTTGACAATCAATACCTCTTTCGGATCTGAAATGTGTAGCTGGATGCAGAACTTGTAGGATACCTCTATGTAAATTTGTACTGATTGATGGGTAGTTATCAGAGTTGCAACCATTTGGAAAGGAGGTTCTTTCAATATCTTGGGAGATAGAAGTGGTCTTTGAGTGCCTGGCGAAATCCCACCCACATTGTAATGTGTGGTGTCTATGTCTCGGTTGGGTCACTTATGTCCATGAACCACAAAGAATTCGCCAACTAAGTGTCCCACCATGTTTGCACAATTCCCTCTAACTTCATATCAACAAGTTGAAACTTATGTATGCGGAAATGTTGCAAAGCCAAGAGTTGACATTTTTGTCATTCATTTGTCCTGTAAACTTCGATAATTAGAAGCGTGTATCCAAATGCATCGGTGTTGGAGCGATGCATTTTTGCATATGTATTATCTCCTAGAGATTCATCATTAAATCCTGAATTGGAGCAGTGGCAGAGGATGTTGAATCCTTTTTAGGAAACTCTCTTCACGACGACATCATTTTCATGCACCACAGATGCAAATCTTGTATATTTAAACCCCAACAAATTTGTCACTGGATGTTGTGCTGAGAATCCCTAAACTCCCTAGGGATTTGAGAAGGCACCTGGTACCTTGAAGAGGGTGTGTGGAGAATAGTGAAAAATGAATGTGATGGAAGCCCTAAGGAGGGTGCACTAGAAGTCCTGAGAAGGACGTATTTCTCTAAGAAAAAAAATTGTTGGATGGTTCTCTTTTGAATTCTATGGCTCAGAAGAAGCTGACTTGGATCCATGATCTGATACTGGATATACAATTCATATATGAAATACACATAAAAAAACTAAATGCGCAATGGAGAACAAAAATTAGATAGTGTGGAGCAAAGAAAATAAAATATACATATAAATGGAGAAGAAGAATTGGAAGAGAAAATAACTATCACATTTCTTGGATGAGAGAGGAACGTCTTCTATAAGCAAGACATCTTTTTCCTTCTCGTTATTAGCTAATTACAATAGAAGTTCTAGCAGCTAACTAAATTCTTACAACAATAATTGTTAAAAGCACAATAAATGCTTGCAACTGAAACTGATGAAGCCAATTATCTACAATAGAAATAGCTAAAACTAGCTACAACACTAACTACAATACCAATTAAAAAGTACCCCTCATCATCAGTGACCAAGAAAATGGAGTGGATTTGTCCCAAAGTAATATGATCTGTTCATTTTGTGATGTTACAATTCTCAAAATTCATATTGTCACATCGTAAGTCTTAAAAGCACAACAAAAGGTAAGATTAAAGTACACCTAGTGTTGCAATCACGATATCCTTCAATAAATATCTCATTAGATTCCATTGTTGGAGGGCTTGCTTATAAAAAAGAGTAGGATATTGGGGTCAAGGAGTTGGCCTTGTTCCAAAAAACTAATGGGATTTTAAATTGTATTTAATCAAATCAATAGATTGTATGATTTGGAAGGAGGGTTTTGCAGGATGCTCAAACAATCTCTCTAACTCTTCGTGTTTACCGAATTTATGTGAACGCAAATAAAAAAAGAAAACATTCATTTACATCTTATCATTTTTCCGTGAAAAAGTAATATATAACCAAAATGACATGCTAAATTGTAGTAATGAGACTGATATTATTATTTACTAGTTGTACATATATTTTTAAGTTATATTGTTGAAAAAACCATGTACTTTTTATCATCTTCATTCTTTCAAGGATAATTTTAAGTAAATTTTAAAATCTTAATAACATAAAATAGTTCAACAACATGACTTGAAGCCATTACAACAATACATTGGTGTTTACGGGCATAATTGACACACCGTCAACTGGAAGGATGGATCTGGTCCGGGGTTGTCTAATTAAACCAAGCCATTTGGTGTGATCTATCCTGACAGGTTTAACGGCTCCATTAGCCAACCAAGGTCCTAAAATAATAAAAGAAAATAAAGTACCCTAAATTTATAACTATGATACTATGTAGACAAATCTAATTATTTACAAGTGCTAAACATAAACATAAATATGAACAAGATATTTAGAATTTGCAATTTTTGGTGGATGTCTTGCAAAATCAATGTTTTTGAAATTGTTAAAGAAGTAGATAAAGAAAACACATATTTTTAATATATTTTTTGTTTAATAATCTAAAATCTAAGAACTCTAAAGATACTAATAAAACATAGTCTGAAACAAAGTCTGAAACAAGAACATAACAATGGTCATAGCCAATTTGAACTGTCTTATTTCACTAATAAACTAATAAGGGAAATTGAATGCAAATAACAGTAATCTGAGGTTAGTCTCATACTGTGTCTATATCCCCGTGCAATCCAAACTTCTAGCTATCTTGCCCATGAGAGAAATCTGGAACAAGCTTGTGCTAACATCTCCAGAATAAACTCCAGGTGTTTTTCAGGAGCAAGGATATAAGAACGGAGTAATAAGCATATAAATCCAGTGACCTTATAATGATGAATGTTTATAGTAAAAGAAATTTTAATCCGAAACATTCATATGATACATCAACTTAACATCAAGAATAAATCGATATTAAATTGAAATAACGACGACATATATAATATATGAAACAAGAAGTTATAGACAAAATTTAAAGTGCTCAATAAAATGAAACATTACATGCTAATGAGGCTAAATCTATGTAACATGTATATATTCCATAATATAAGATGAAAAACATAGAGGAAAGAGTGTCATGCTGGTCTAAAGCCGAAATGTGAACAAGTTGTCCATGAAGTCTTGAGGAATTACATGTCCATAATGCATTCCAAAAAGGATCCCCTGACTAACAAAAGTGAACAGTATTTAAAGTAATTCAGGGTCCAAATACTCATATCTCATAGGCTAGAGTTGAATCTCCCAAAATCAAGTAATATTATGATATTAGTGGATTGGAAACCACTCATAATAGAGTTGGTTTATTCAAATACTAAACCAAAGTTTTTATAAAACATAAGGAAGGAGAAACTAGTAATCATTTAGGTGTATAATTGAAAATATTTCCTCCAAGTAATCAGTAGCAAAATCTCCCATTTCCTGAGAATAAAAAACCAATTTCATAAATTAGAAAAACAATTTTTAATAAATCATTTTTATCAAAAGAGACTTGGCTACAGAATCTTCGATTCTGTAGCCAGTCTTTATTTTAGTAAATGAAATCACAATTCAAAACTACTTATTTCGAATTAGATAACGAAATCAAATGAAATCACAACAAAATGTTTTACCATTAAAAATTTGCCAAATAGGGATCATGCAGTTCAGAGTTTATAATTTCCTTGACACTCGTCGTATTCTTAATGACTATGTTTCCATCTCTCTTGATACGTTTAGTCTCCCTCTCTGCATGTTCCTTGAGATCAAGGTTTTCTTGCTTCAACTAATAATTTTGAGCAGTCAAAGTTTTAACTCGGGCCTGTAAGAGAGGAACGTCGATATAGTAACGCTCAACCCAATCAAGACAAACATCACAGTGTACATGGGAGATAACAGATCGACGAGGGACACAATCAAACAAGGGAGCTTCAGTCTTATCTGTTGTTTTCTTCAGATCTTGCCTAATACCTGAGAATCCTTTTTTACCTTTAGGGCATGGTGGTAAATTTGTCATGAAATTATATGGTTCAGTATGAATGATAACCTCCCTCCTTGAACCTTGAATTTTTGTATCTTCCCAAACTAGAAAATCCTCTATCGCAAGATCCGAACCCTCATTGATATCGATCATATTGATCGAGCTCAGATGAGGATTCTTTTGGTTTCTTAGTTTCCTCGAGATTAGGTGACTGACCTTCTTGTTCTTGAAACCCAAATCTGTGCATTGTTTCTTTGTTCCTTTAACGCATTTATTGACATGAGACTTAACACTAGTATCGTTCATAGGAACATGAGGATCACTTCCCTTCAATTCATCAGCCACTTGTTCTGTCGATATTGCACGTGAAAACGTACACTACGATCCTTTATCTAGAGAGGTTTTATCAGTAAACTCTCATCCATTAATCGAATTACCGAAATGGTTTTCAACCAGTGGCTTGTCTAAGTTAGGATTTGTTGTTAAAAGAGGGTTTTCTATAGGATCAACCTCGATGTATCCATTCCTCATAAAAAAGGTCTCCCAACTATCACCTATGGTCGACAGATGATACATCAACAAGATTTTAAGCAATCCATGGTGGAACAGACTCAAATTGATACCCTGTCATTTGTAACACTTGGACATCTTATAGAGGCTCATCAATAAGAAAAATAGCATATCTAAATCGAAACCTATGAAATTCATGAGAAAACAGATATCGTAGAGAAAGACCAGTCCATATCGACCTTCGCACATAACAAATTGTTTCAAAATTGACAATAAACTATGCCATCTAGGTTTTCATAGAGCGATAGGAATACCGTTTACACAACATTTGGTTTTTCAGCAGGTCGTAAACAAATTCCACAAGACTTATTCTATCCTATTGTTCTTAAAACATCTCTCGCTCTTTGATGGGAGCCCTATTTCTTTGCTAAAGAAATCTTATGTCAATTCTAACTGTATGTCTCCAATATTAGATCTGAACCCATCAAAGGTTCGTGCGAAAGCTTCTGCTACCTAAATATTATAACCCTTGAATTTTTTAAGGAATACATCCCATCCATGCCCCCTTAGGTCATCGATAGCATCATCATGGGATAATAAGTCTTGGCATATGTTCTGCTCTATGCGAATGATGGGCTCCATGACCACTGTAACAAGGATACAACAAATATGACTCTGAATAGTTTTAGGTTCCAATCGTGCGAGCAACATAAACAAGTCTAAATAGAGAGTGGAGACACGAAAATAACAGAGACTTTGGGTTAGCATAACTCGGATAGTGAGAACGAAAACCAGAGGGTTCATTGTATTCCTTACCATCTCTCGCGATGAGTGCCAAAACTACATAGTACAAAACCCTATGTAGATAATGAATAGCTTCATTAATGTTTTGAGCTAGCAAGGTAAGGTGAAAACACAAGTACAACAGGTCTGTACCCATTGGTATGAATGCTGATAAGACCATTGAAATCATGAGAAGAATATCAAAAATTAACCAAGGTTGCTCATGTATCAAAATAATTCAAGAATGAACCATCTAACCATTGAATTCATAAGGACCATATTAAAACAAAAAATCGATAATGGATTAATCAACCAATTCGTAATATTTGAATTTCAATTACACATGGATGACTTTTTAAAAGATATTTCTAAGGAACAAAATTATTAAACCAAGACAAGTTTTATGTTTAATTCATGCTTACAGTCAAGAATTAAAAATAAAACTAACGAAAATGAAAGCGATAACGAATTCAATAAGGTAAGCTTTAATCCAAAACTCAGAAAAATGTTTACAAATTTGAGGTCATGGCAACTAAGGAAAAGTGTAATCTCTTTCGATCATGTTAAATATCAAAATCATTGTGGATGCCAACTATTGGTTAAGAGTTCAACATATCATTACAAAAATTGAATTTAAATGTGGATTTCTTTCAACCATTCAAACTATATCTAATTAAAACGTTAGATAAAGATTAAAATTATCCAACTTATATAGAGTATTTGAAAAGGTCTCATACTAAAAAAGATCCAATATTATAAATAATTGTCTAAACCTACATACTAAAAACAAAACAAAACTACCCAATCTCATCAATTTAAAATATATATATAGATATATATAAATATAAAGAGCAATCCTCTAGGAATTTCACAACTGCTTAGTCCTAAACAAATCAATTTAATTTTGAAATTTACTAAAATTTCCAGTCAATCTGTGAAAATTTGTAAAATCAATATGAATTTGATATTTCTTAGTCTTAAAATCCCTAAGAATTCTTAGGGATTTTGAATTGGTTAAAGATTAATAAGTCATATAGCTTAATTTTATAGACCAATGTTGTGGCCCAATTCTTATAGGGAATTGTACTTTGGAGGGATATCAGCCAACTAGAACTCACATATGTAAAATTTAAAATCGATTGATTTCAAACACATTAGCATTCGTTCTTCTGCAATTTTCCCAAGGATTTACTCATCATTAGATTCCATCGTTGGAGGGCTTGCTTATAAAAAAGAGTAGGGGTTTGGGGTCAAGGAGTTGGCCTTGTTCGAAAAAAATAATGGGATTTTAAATTGTATTAATCAGATCAATAGATTGTATGATTTAGAAGTAGGGTTTTGCAGGACGCTCAAACAATCTCTCTAACTCTTCGTGTTTACCAAATTTATGTGAATGCAAATAAAAAAAGAGAACATTCATTTACATATTATCCTTTTTCCGTGAAAAAGTAATATATAGCCAGGATGACATGCTATATTCCAGTAATAAAATGATATTATTATTTACTGGTTGTACATATATTTTTAAGTTATATTGTTGGAAAAACCATGTACTTTTTATTATCTTCATTCTTTCAAGGATAATTTTAAGTAAATTTTAAAATCTTAATAACATAAAATAGTTAAACAACATGACTTGAAGCCATTACAACAATACATTGGTGTTTACGGGCGTAATTGACACACTGTCAACTAGAAGGATAGATCTGGTTCAAGGTTCTCTAATTAACCCAAGCCATTTGGTGTGATCTATCCTCACGGGTTTAATGTCTCTGTTAGCCGACTGAGGTCCTAAAATAATAAAAGAAAATAAGCTACCCTAAAGTTATAACTACGATACTATGTATATGAATCTAATTATTTGCAAGTGATAAACATAAACCTAAATATGAACAAGATATTTACAATTTGCAAGTTTTGGTGGATGTCTTGCGAAATTGATGTTTTTGCAATTGTTAAAGAAGTAGATAAAGAAAACACATATTTTTTTTATATTTTTTGTTTAATAACCTAAAATCTAAGAACTCTAAAGATACTGATAAAACATGGTCTCAAAAAAAAACATAATAATCGTCACAGCCAATTTGAACTGTCTTATTTCACTAATAAACTAATAAGGGAAATTGAATGCAAATAACAGTAATCTGAGATTAGTCTCATACTGTGTCTATATCCCCGTGCAATCCAAACTTCTAGCTATCTTGCCCATGAGAGAAATCTATAACAGGCTTGTGCTAACATCTCCAAAATAAACTCAAGGTGTTTTTTGGGAGCAAGGATATAAGAACAGAGTAGTAAGCATATAAATCTAGTGACCTTATAATGATGAATGTTTATATTAAAAGAAAATTTAATGTGAGACATTCATATGATACATCAACTTAATATCAAGCATAAATCGATGATATTAAAGTGAAATAACAACCACAAATATAATATATGAAACAACAAGTTATTGACAAAATTTAAAGCATTGAATAAAATGAAACATTACATGCTAATGAGGATAAAGCTATGTAACATGTATATATTCCATAATATAAGATGCAAAATATAGATGAAACAGTGTCATGTTGGTCTAAAGTCGAAATGTGAACAAGTTGTCCATGAAGTCTTGAGGAATTACATGTCCATAATGCGTTCCAAAAAGGATCAAAAGTGAATAGTATTTAAAGTAATTCAGGGTCCAAATACTCATATCTCACATGATAGAGTCGAATCTCCCAAAATCAAGTAATATTACAAAATTAGTGGATTGGAAACCACTCATAACAGAGTTGGTTTATTCAAAACCAATTTTTTTATAAAACATAAGGAAGGAGAAACTAGTAATCATTTAGGTGTATAATTGAAAATATTTCCTCCAAGTAATCAGTAGCAAAATCTCCCATTTCCTCAGAATAGCAAACCAATTTCATAAATTAGAAAAACAATTTTTAATAACTCATTTTTATCAAAAGAGTCTTGGCTATAGAATCTTCTATTCTGTAGCCAGTCTTTATTTTAGTAAATGAAATCACAATTCAAAAATACTTATTTTGAATTAGATAACAAAATCAAATGAAATCACAACAAAACGTTTTACCATTAAAAATCTTCCAAAGAGGATCAGACTGTTCAGAGTTTATAATTTCCTTGACACTCGTCTAATTCTTAATGACTATGTTTCCAGCTCTCTTGATACGTTTAGTCTCCCTCTCTGCATGTGCCTTGAGATGAAGTTTTTATTTCTTCAGTAGATCATTTTGAGTAGTCAAAGTTTTAACTTGGGCCTGTAAGAGAGGAACGTCGTTATAGTAACGCTCAACTCAATCGAGACAAACATCACAGTGTACATGGGAGATGGCAGATTGCCAAGGGACACAATCGACCAAGGGGGATTCAGTCTTATCTATTGTTTTCTTCAGATCTTGCCTAATAGTTGACAATCCTTCTTTACCTCTAAGGCATGGTAGTAAATTTGTCACGAAATCATATGGTTCACTATGAATGATAACCTCCCTCCTTGAACCTTGAATTTTTGGATCTTCTCGAACTAGAAAATCCTCTATCTCAGGATCTGAACCCTCATCTATCTCGATCAGATCGATCGATATTAGATGAGGATCCTTTTGGTTCCTTAGTTTCCTAGAGATTAGGTGACCAACCCTGTTGTTCTTGAAACCCAAATCTTTGCATTGCTTCTTTGTTCCTTTACCGAATTTCTTGACATGAGACTTAACACCAGTATGGTTCACAAGAGCCTGAAGATCACTTCCCTTCAATTCATCAACCACTTGTTCTGTCGATCTTGCACGTGAAAACCTACATGACGATCCTTTATCTAGAGGGGTTTTATCACTAAACTCTCATCCATTAATCGAATTACCGAAATGGTTTTCAAACAATGGCTTGTCTAAGTTAGGGTTTGTTGTTAAAAGAGGGTTTGCTATAGGATCAGCCTGGGCGAAGCCATTCCTCATCAAAAAGGTCTCCCAATTGTCACCTATGGTCGACAGATGATACATCAACAAGATTTTAACCAATCAATGGTGAAACAGACTCAAATTGATACCCTATCATTTGTAACGCTTGGACATCTTATAGAGGCTCATCAATAAGCAAAAGGGCATATCTAAATTGAAACCTATGAAATTCATGAGAAAACGGATATGGTAGTGAAAGACCAGTCTGTATCGACCTTCACATGTAACAAATTGTTTCAAAATTAATAATAAACTATGTCATCTAGGTTTTAACAGAGTGATAGGAATACCTTTTACACAACAGCTGGTTTTTCGGCATGTCATAAACAAATTCCACGATATTTCTTCTATCCTGGTGTTCTTAAACCATCTCTCGCCCTTTGATGGGTGCCCTGTTCCTTTGCTAAAGAAATCTTCTATCAATTCTAACTGCATGTCTACAATCTTAGCTTTGAACCCATCAAAGGTTCGTGCAAAAGCTTCTGCTACCTAAAGATTATAACCCTCGAACATTTTAAGGAATACATCCCAGCCATGCCTCCTTGGGTCATCAATAGCATCATCATGGGATAATAAGTCTTGGCATCCGTTCGTCTTTATGCGAACGACGAACTCCATGACCACTGTAACAAGGATGCAATAGAGATGACTCGGAATAGTTTTAGGTTCCAATCGTGCGAGAAACATAAACAAGTCTGAACGGAGAGTGGAGACACAAAAATAGCAGAGCCTGTGGGTTATCATAACTCGGATAGTGAGAACGAAAACCAGAGTGTTCATTGTATTCCTCACCATCTCTCGCGATGAGTGCCAAAACTACAAAGTATAAAACCCTATGTAGATAATGAATAGCTTCATTAGTGTTTTGAGCTAGCCAGGTAAGGTGAAAATGCAAGTACAACAGGTCTCTACCCATTGGTATGAATGTTGATAAGACCATTGAAATCATGAGAAGAATATCAAAAATTAACCAAGGCTACTCATGTATCAAAATAATTCGAGAAAGAACCATCTAACCATTGAATTCATAAGGACCATATTGAAACAAAAAAAATCGATAATGAATTAATCAACCAATTCATAAGATTTGAATTTCAATTACACATGGATGACTTTTAAAAAGATATTTCTAAGACACAAAATTATTAAATCAAGACAAGTTTATGTTTAATTCATGCTTACACTCATGAATTAAAAATTAAACTAACGAAAATGCAAGGGATAACAAATTCAATACGGTAATCTTTAATCCAAAACTTAGAAAAATGTTTACAAATTTGAGGTGATGGCAACTAAGGAAAAACGTAATCTCTTTCGATCATGTTAAATATCAAAATCATTGTGGATGCCAACAATTCATTAAAAGTTCAACATACCATTACAAAAATTGAATTTAAATGTAGATTTCTTTCAACCATTCAAACTAACTCTAATTAAAAAGTTAGATAAATATTAAAATTATTCAACTTTAGTATTTGAAAATCTCTCATACTAAAAAAAATAAAATATTCTAAATAATTGTCTAAACCTACATACTAAAAACAAAACAAAACTATCCAATCTCATCAATTTGAAATATATATATAGATATAAAGAGCAGTCCTATAGGAATTAGACAACTGCTTAGTCCTAAACAAATCAATTTAATTTTGAAATTTAGTGAAATTTCCAGTCAATCTATGAAAAATTGTAAAATCAATATGAATTTGATATTTCTTAGTCCTGAAATCTGTAAGACTTCTTAGGGATTTTGACTTCATGAATTTGGTATTTCTTAGTTCTGAAATCTGTAAGACTTTTTAGAGATTTTTATTTCTTAGGGATTTTGGGATTTTGAATTGGTTCAAGATTAAGAAGTCATATAGCTTAATTCTCTAGACCAACATTCTGGCCCAATTCTTATAGGGAATTGTACTTTTGAGGGATATCAGCCAACTAGAACTCACATATGTAAAATTTAAAATCGATTGATTTCAAACACTTTAACATTAGTTCTTCTGCAATTTTCCCAAGGATTTCCTCATCTTTTAAACAGACAATACACAAATCTCTGAGACAATCGAGTTTCAAGTATATTTGAACTGCGATGGTTGTTTTTACCATTTGTTTTGCTCATTTTAATCCAAACTCCGTTGTATTTCTGGCCCCTTTTGGCCTATTGCGTGGACTAAACTTCCAGATAGTCTAACATTTATTCTCGAACATAATAATTTTGCAGTCTTTTTATCCAGTAAAAAGAAAAATCTAGGGTTTTATGAAGATTGTAAACTTCCTTCGAACCAAAGCAGAAAAACATAGAATCTGCGGGATTTCACTATATTTAAAGCTTTTATCACTCTCTTTTATTGAGAAATATTCAACAGTGATATTTGTATTTACAGTAAACTCTGATGTACTGTCAGCTATATTGATCGGGGATTTTGCAGTCACTGTCCCATTCATTCGGGCACTCTTCATGCCCCCAGTAGCTTTTATCACTATCTCTTCAATTGAGAAATATTCAACAATGATATTTACAGTAAACTCTGATGTACTTTCAGCTACATTGATCAGGGATTTTGCAGTCACTGTCCCATTCATTCCGGGTCTCTTCAGGCCCACAACTTATTGCACGCTGGAAGTCTTAATGGCTTTCTTTTGGGCTTGCAATTTATTGAGGGCTGGCAGTCTGCTTCATGGCTCTGTTTGAGGGCTGCAATTTGTTGGGGGCTTGCAGTCAGCTTCATGTCGAGGACTGGAGACGCTACTAACTCGAATCAAACTCCTGATTATGTAGGGACCCTCATGCTAAGAGGTGGGATAATCAATTCAGTACTGTGCAACCGAAAGGGGTTTTACTGTGGATATACAGCGATGGGGAGCTAGCTTAATAAATATTGTATGGAGCTAGTGATTCATTTTAATAGGGGAAATATTACGGTGAACTATATAAATGAAGAATGTAGTGATTCGTTTTAATAGGGGAAATATTAAGGTGAATTATATAATAGAAGATTGTAGTTATTGAAAGACGGAAACAGACAGGCTATATTTCAAAGATTGGAAATTATAGATATGACGATGCAATCTTCATTGAAACAATTATTCTACGTAATTATACACTCTTCACAGGCAATCCCATTGCATAAGTACATATCTTTGCAATAGCATTCACTCCTATTTATTCATTCAAATTGAATTTGGATTCTAGATTATCAACTATGTAGACTTTCACCATAATATTTCTTCATATAAAAACAGGGTTTTTGGTTGCATACCAATGGAAATTTTGTGACAAAAACTATCGGATATGCAGAGAGAGTACGTGACTTGTGTGATCTAAAACACGTACATAGTGCAGAAATGAGAAAATGAGAAATCCTACCCATATCATTTCACAAACCATAGAAGTTTGAATTAGTTGAGAAAATGTACAGTAATTATCACTTTATAAAGCAGATGCATTCCTATTTAAAATAATGGAATCTCGAATGGCGATGGGGTAGAGAGAAGAGAAAAAGGAGTCGTTATCGGCTGGGTAAACAAGTCCATCGACAATTTCGGCAACTCTAACTGTGGTGGCCGCTTACGAGCTTTAGGGGTCTTCAATACCATGATTTCTTCATAAAACATTAACGGTTCCAGACAGTCAAACAGACCAGATTCGTTGTTCGTTTCACTTGGACAAGAAGAACGTATTCCCTCCTGATTCTTCTTAGGTAATAAAGAAATTGTGGTGTCTCTCACTGGATTTGATAATTGGCAGCTGCCATTAAGTGTGACTGAATGAGACTTCTTGGCATATTCATCACCAACTGAAACAGCTCGTTCTTTCTCAAGGTGATCACTTTTGGCTCGTTGCTCCATCGACTTATGAGAAACAGCCTTTCTGTATATCCGACATAGCACCATATCCATCTTCTTCTGTACATGCCAATTTACATTCCATCAGTATTTCTGCAGTGAGAGAGACCAGGCACTCTCCCACCCTGGCTGTAGAGCACCTTGCTTCTAAGCAAATATATACAGTAGATCAATAAATTTATCAATGTCTTTTAAATAGCTTCTAAGCAAATCAATACAGTAGATCAATAAATTTATCAATGGCTTTGGTCGGTGCAAATTGGTATCGTTGATTTTTTCATCGTGCTCTTAGCGCTTAATAGATAATTATGCTCTTTGTGCTTAATAGATCGGGGTAAACATAAAGGCAACAGAGCGGAAAACAATAAGAAACCTACCCTGGGCGCCGACGAGCTGAAATCTGACAACCCGTATTCGTTCATGATCCAGTCCGTCTTCTGCCCGCGCGGGCCTTTCCCTTTGTAAAACACGAGTGTTTTCTTCAGACCGATGCACTGAAGCAGTTTGTTGCGAACTGCTCTGTCGGAACCCGTGGCCTTCCAGTAACCTGACACCGTCTGTCTATTAGGCCGAGGGCATGTCTTCTCGTGATTTCTTGGAACGAAGAAGAACGATTGTCTCAACCCAATATCGTAACCCAAACCTGCAAGATTACAAATGGATGATATAATACTGTGAAAAATGCTTTTAAAATTCGAAACAGGGAAAAACCAGAAAGTTGAGTGTACCTGGTAATTCCCAGGGATCATATCGATACAAGTCCAACGTTGGTATGATTCTATCAATGTTCAGTGGGTAGCCGCCTTGAACCCTTTTCTTCAAATAGAACTCCAGCAGCTCCTCTTCTGTGGGATAGAATCTGAAACCTGGAAGGTCCATTAACTCTCCGTCCACCGCCCCACCGTTGTACATTTTTTGCAGCATGGCCATCTGATCTATTTCGGAAGTATCTTTTAGAGTAAGTGGCTCACCATGATTGTCCATATCCATAAATATATAGATAAAATCTCATCATTGGAAGTGCCCTGGAGTCTATGTCAATTCGAAAAATATTTTAACAAATTGATGACGAAGATGGATTGATAATTTCGGGCAAAATGGAAAGACAATGTAATGCTGGTCCACACATTACAGTTTCCGGGCCTTGTCTTGTGAGTTTTTCCACTACAGCTCGTATAGTATGGCTTAGAATCGAACCTGCGCTCAATGTGGCTAATTTCCATACCTATGCTGTATGTGGTTAATTTCCATACCTACGTGTCGTGCGAGCTTTTCCACTACAGCTAGTCTAGTATGGCTTAGGATCGAACCTGCGCTCTATGTGGCTAATTTCCATACCTACGCTGTATATGGTTAGTATTCACTGGTCTATAGTCTAACTGTACTTAAACTCCTATTTTTCAACCGCGAGACCATAATCTAACTCAGAATTTAAAACAAAAGCACAAACCAAGTATTTTTCAGCTCGCTTCTTCCGCGTAGTGGTAGTCACGACCGGGCAAAGTCTGTTTCGTTTTAATATCCGGGAAATTTTTCACTCGCTTACTCCACGTCTTGGGAGTACAAGTGGTGTTTCGCTTCTAATATCCAGGAAATTTCGACGAAATTGCATGTTATCATTGGAAAGGATCTGATACTAATCGCCATAGTGTAATCATTGAGTCCTAAAGAGCGTCTTGGGAATACAAGTGGTGTTTCGCTTTTAATATCCAGGTAATTTCGACGAAATTGCATGTTATCATTGGAAAGGATCTGATACTAATGGCCATAGTGTAATTATTGAGTCGTAAAGAGCATAGACAGAAAGTTCGAGGAAGTTGCATGATATCTTTGGATTCGAGAGGAAAGTAAGTACATTATACTAATGGCCATAGTATATATTCATTGAACAATAAAGAAAATAAATTTATTTTTAAATTCGCAATTGTCGCGGTGGGAGATGGAAACTTCAAACCGTCATCAATTCTAATCATACCGATGTGACTTGAATGAATCTCTTCCCTTTTTGGTCATCGATTGTCTCTCGGGATTGTGAACGAATAATCGCGGTGAAAAGTTGGGGTGACCATGTATTCCATTTGCGATTTTTGCGCCGCTTATTCGCAATGTGCGACCTTTGAGAGCCCAAAACCTATAACAACGATTTGAGACCATATTGTAAATGTAATAAAATCTCGAAGAGACTAGTTAAATGAGTAATAACTATCATAGCTGCTTGGTTGCATTAGGTTGATAAATGGAATATGGCAATTACATATCCTTATATTAATTTTTTAATGTGATTAGGTAAATGTTAAAAAGTAAACATGTTAATAGATACTTTGATAAATGCAAGAAAGTTATGAACATTTTGGAGGACAACTAAGAATATGCTAGCATCTTCAATGCATAGTCATCCGATTAAGGTTTAAGGTTAAATAAGGTTAAAAGATCATTAATTGTGCCCATTATCAATAGGTGTACGCATTTCGGTTTAATTAACTCATACAATTTTTATTGAAAGATAAAAAGTTTTTGAAAGGAAAAATCCACAATATTATTGAAGTTTATTAAGTTGAAGTTATTGATGACACTCAAAATTTGAATTATATATATATATATATATATATATATAGCAGCTTTCAACATTTCTCAAGTTTCCAAAATAGTTTTCAATTGGATGGGAACTGTTTTGGGACTTAGAGTTTTTTGGGGGAGCTTCAACATCAAGAAAATGGGATCTTGGGAACTAGTTTTCTAAATAAAGAGCTTTAAATTAAATTTTTATTAAATTAAAATGTAAATATTTTTATTCCATTATTACAAATACATAATTTATTACAAATATTTTCATTGTATTTATTTAAAATATCACTATAAAACAAAGCATAAACTGCAATAAATATTATTAAGTAAAATAATTTAATACTACTCACTTTATAGTTGCTGATATGAAAAATTATTATATTTATTTAAAATATCACTATAAAGCAAAGACTAAAGTAAACTAAATATTATTAAGTAAAAAAAATTAATAATATTCACTTTATAGTTGTGGATGCATGTGTGTTTTTCTTCAAGGATAAAGATGATTTTTATTGTATTTCCAAATTACAAGAGTATCACTATTTAGTTTTTTCCAAACAAGAATGATGCTTCAAATTTACAAAGATGTTTGAAGTTTATATATGTAAAGTTTACTTTCTAAAACATGTTAAGACTTTATATATGTATTTTCAACTTTGTTTATTATTATTTTTTTTAAGTTAGAGATTTGTATTAAAAGGACCTTGCACAGTAAAAAAATTACAGTTGTCGACTTAAACATGTAGTGAGGTGGTTGCATCGCCTTGGTGGGAAACCAATGCATCCATGTGTCAATCCATGACACAGTTTGAAAAATAAGTGCCTATTATATCCTATAGTCCTCAGAATTGTTAAGCCACTCGGGGATGAAACAAAATGTAAGGTCTCTTTCAAGAAAGCCTTATAAAACATAAATTAAAATAAAGAAATGCTATCCTAACTTTTTAACCATTCATTATTCAACATAATTAAAATTTATGAGCAACATCATAATAACCCACGTATTCAGCATCATAACAAACCACATATTCACCATATTCAACAACATGATAATAAACCACATAACAAAACATTATAATGAAAATACATACCTCTAAGTGATGCTACTATTGTTCTCCAACTCTGGCTGATGCTCTCCAACTCTGCCTGATGCTCTGCCCAAAACCAACTAACCTCCCAGCCAGCTAGGAATAGAGCCTCTCCGGCTCCCTAGCTCCAGGATTCCGTAAGGATTCGTGGCCCCCGAGCCCAAAACTCCCAGCAATAGGTAACCCCTGTCTCAGTCCACCAAACTCGAACAAGTTCCTCAAGAAAAAACCAGAACCATCCTCCAGCAAGCTACTCCAGCCCCAAACCAGTAATATAGTCCTCTCCTCACTCAAAATGGTGCCCTCTCTCAAAAATCCAAAAGTCCTTTCTCGAGTGTTTTCCCCCCTCTTATCCTCCTTTCCCCCCTTTCTCATTCACTGCCTTCTCCCTTTCATTAAGACGCACCCACCTTATCCCTCCATTAAATGCCAACCACCTTATCCCCTTCTCTTTAATGATTCCATCATTCCATACAAAATAATAATTAATAATTTATTAAACTACATTTTATTAAACATATATTTAATCATTAAATTAATTAATTAGTTAATTAAACCAATTCACATTCAACAAATATTTAACCAGGACAATTAATTAATTAATTATTTAAACTAATATACATTAAACAATTAATTAAACCATGACAATTGATTAAGTACTTAGGGTTGTTACACAAAAGAGTAAAACGAGAACGCCATTGGCAAAAAACTAGTTTGTGAACGTGAGGCACCAATCATCATTTTGAAATAGGGTCCAAATGGATCTGCTTCCCTTGCGAATTTGTTGTTGGCTCCATAGTTGGGGCCATTATCCCTAGAGATGGACTCGTGTGAAGTAAATCAGAAATCAACGCCTCAAGGTGCTCCTCACGTCTTTCGCACAGCTCATGTCTGAACAAAAAATCTACCAAGTCGTGTTGAACCTCAAAGACTAGGTCATGAATTATTGAAACTGGACTTTGAAGCTTCATCTGTTAATCGTAGCATGCAAAGAGAGGCTCAGGAAAAGGTGAAGATGTAGGTGGATGCATAGGTGAAGGTGGAGGTGGAGAGACAGGAGAATCATGGGAGGAGGAGAGTGACTAGGAGGAGCAATCAAAGTTGGAAGGAAGGAAGGTGGGATCTAGGTCAAAGGTGCATCCTCGTTGATTTCAGGTGTGTAACCAAGTGAATTTCACAAATTCTCAAACCATTCGACCCTGCACGCCCGAGAGGAGGATAAAGGAGGAAGTTCCAATGTGGACGAGTGAGCAGATGGAGGTCGCAGCTATGGATTATGGAGACGACCATGCCCCTGAGAATTATACTAGTCATACCATCTCTTCGATTTTCCTCTTTTCCTCGACATATAGAGGATGAAGAGGAGATGAGGCGCAAGAAAATTCATCGGGACACAATGGAGAAGGGACTTCAAGCCAGGGAAGAAGCTTAGAAGTGCAGTAATCAAAAGGTGAGAATGAACAGGATAATGCATCATCGAGAGATAACACCGAAGGAACCTCCTCACATGATGATACCTCCTGGAGTACCACCCCATCGTCTTAATGTTCCCTGTGTGGAGGAGCTAGTGCGGGTACTCTTCCCAGAGAATGAATTGTCGCGACTTAACTCCCATTATAAATAGTCGGTGGTGTTGTGCAGGCAGCTAGGCACATGGGTAGAGGGCACAAAGTGTATGCGTGTCAGGGCCATGGGTACTATGTTCACGGTGACACCCCATCCGGGGAATGTATGAAAACATAATTGTTAATACAAATTAAATTAGTAATTCGATATTGTAGTGGTTACTTGTTGCAATAGGAATAATGTTGTCCTAGATTAACATTGGCCTAGATTTACCTTCAATTTTATCATTATCTCGATACATTTTAGTCTACTATATATTTATATATATATATATATATATATATATATATATTATTCTCGCTCCCAACTTCAAATTTGGGAAAACTTCTACTCATTTTGGAAACTAGTACCCAAATTCCCAAAAATCATACAAAACACCCATATATATATAATTTTTTTCCCCATAATTTCATTACTTGTTTCGCTAACACTTTCATAAAATTTTGAATTTTTTCAAAAATGATATTATTAATTTTCCCCCTTAATTTTATTATTCCCATATTATTAAATTGATTTAAATTATTTAAAATTTTGATTTGGAATTTATTTAAATGATTTAATATTATTTTTCTTTCAAATCTATTCTTTGTTATATTATTAATTTAATTTACATTATTTTAATATTTAATTTTAAATTAATTCTAAATTTATTTAAAAGATTTATTTTAAGCTCAAATATTATGGTTGGAGAAGCATCAAATATGGTTGAGTACAAACCTTTCATCAAGTTATTTTAATTTAGGAAAGTTTTCACCTCTTGGATTTGATTCCTCTTGGTGTAAGATAAATTGAGAGTTAACATGGATCCCTCATTATTTGTGAGTGTGTGTCAACTCCATATGAAGTGTGGAAGAAATTACACATTTTCATAATAGTGAACAACAAACAACCTCAAAAGTTAGCTCAAGTGGTTATGAACCATAAAGCTAACCCTACTAACACTAAATAACATACTTGAAATGTTTTAACCATTAAAACTTTTTTACTTTCTATATATTACTTATAGTAACATTGAAATATTTTATTTCTAACCCACATTGAAATAATTTTTTTGTTAGTAATGTTTTTTTTTAATTCCATGTGTCAAGTCCATATTAAATTAAACATTGAAGGAATTATGTTTGGAAAGTAAAAAACACTTATTAATGGATTACTAATTTTTTTACTTCTAATTTTTTTATATCTCTATATAAAGTTGATATAAAATTATTTTATTTATGATCAATACTGATTTTTTTTTATTAATATTTTTTTAAATGCTACATGTCAATTCCATCTTAAATAAGAAAGAATTACACCTCTCTTATATTAAATAGTAAAGAAGATTGAAAAACTCAATATTATTATGATAAGAAAAATTATTTTATAATAAAATTAAATGGTTTAATAAATAAAATAAACTAAAGTAATAAAAATAATAATAATAAAAATTTTAATGTAAGGAAATAGAAATAATGATCATTACAAAAATGGTTAATAAGTAAAACACCATGTCAAATGACACAATTTTATAATTAAAATTTTTAAAAAATGAAAAATAAAATTAATTTTTAATGTATTGTGGTATGTTTCATATATAGATGACAATGTTTCATGTTATTTTTAGGTTGCGATTCATATAAAAATGAAATCTAAAAGGTATATCACATAATATGGCGAAGAAATCTAAAAGGTATATCACATAATATGATAAAGAAGACATTAAATATCAACGGTATAGCACATAATATGCTGAAAAAGATATTAAATAAATCTAAAAGGTGTATCACATAATATGGTGAAGAAGAAGATATTAGAAAGATTAATTTCTATAGATTATTATTAATTTAAAATATCAATGTTCAAAATTTTATAAATAAATTTTATTTGCACTAATTTAAATTTTTGAATATGTTATTAACACTACTTTATTTTAACCATCAAAATTTCATAAATATGAAATATTAAAATATCAATGTTCAAAATTTTATAAATAAATTTGATTTGCACTCATTTAAATTTTGGAATATGTTATTAACACATTTATTTTAACAATCAAAATTTCATAAATATGGAATAGCACAAAGATTTTCACTTAAAAAACCCCAACTTAATTTACAACTACATTTATTATATATAATTCAAAGCTTTAAAAATGAGTTAAAATTCTTATACAAATACTTGTAATTTATTTCTTCATAATTATTAATATTTATATTTAAAGTCATCCATAAAAATTATGTTTTTATTTATAAATTTCATGAAGTACAATGTTTTATGGTGGTTTATGAGTAAAATTTGGATTTCTCCTCGGACTCATTCGAACTGGCGTGGTGGGACTTGTGAGATGGCAGTTTGCTTTCTCTTCCTTCAATCTTGGATCCGTCTCTGCAGGTGCATCGTGAGGATGTTTGGTCTTTGATGATGCTCTCTTCTCCTTCCATTATGGCATGTATTTCTCAACCTACCCTAAATACTAGCATGGGTTCATGCGACAATTTGGTTGCTTTGTCTGGGTAGGGAATATCCCCTCTCGATCTCACGATCGATGGTTTTCTTGTTTTTGTTCTATTGCATCCTTTAGCATCTAGTGAGTTGGGGTCTCCCCCAAATTTCGTTAGTCCGTGGCTCCCTACAAACCCTCCTCTAACTTTCCCCCCCTTTTTAGAGCTTCCCAATGGCCCTCTCAGTCTTTTTTCTCCTAATTTGGTCGGGCCATCTTTTTTTTCCACATAAGTCTCCCCTTTCCTGCACTTTGGTACTGAGAAGGGTTTGCAGAATGTGGGGGGCCTCAGCCTTAATATTTCATCCTAGATCATTCCCAATGTTGAGGCTATCTCTTGGGTGGTTGCACCCCTTGTTGAGGGAGACACTCCTCGGTGGTAGTCGGGGATGCATGTTCTTTAGCTGTGTCATCAAAATAAAGATCACACATGCGCAAAAATAAACTCATTTGGGTGGAAGACAACTCACAAAAGTTATAGTTAGGGGACAAAATTATGTTGGAGGAGGTTTCTTCTATGGTGGGTCAAAGCCTAGTTGCTAGGGTTCCATGTCGTCATTTACACATTAGATGTATCAGAACATCGATGATTTCATCTTGGGGTTTGATTTGCAACCCTCCTCCGGTGGTTTCGTGCCTCACCAAAGGTTGGATTATGATGCAATTTTCATAGGTGACTCAAGCAAAGAAATTTCTCAACTGATGTTGGTCGATCTACTCTATGTTGGTTCTAATAAAAAAATGGGTTCCATCCTTCAACCCCTCTAGTGAAAGGATGGACTCTATCCCTATCCGAGTTCGATTATCGGGGTTGTCACCACAATATTGGTCCAAGAAATGATTTCAGGTGATTGGAAACAACACGAGTTCTTATCTAGATTAAGAATTTTCATATCTTACCTCTGGAGACCGATCCAAGGCTCAAATATTTGTTATGTTAAATATCATAGGAAAGATCCCTACGGATCTCGAATTAGAACATCGATGGACTTCCCACATCTAGAGCCTGGATTATGAATGAGTTCCTTTTCAATGTAGAAGAAGTCATGAACATGGTCACCTATTCCAAGACTACTCATTTCCTCGACTTGGCTCCAAGCCCTCTCAGGGTTCCCCTAGCTCTCAAAAAATGTTTGTTGGTTGATACAGGATTGGGGTCCAGCTCTACCTTGCTGGCACACTTTTGTGCCTTGTTTAAAGGAATAAATTTGGATTTGGTGGTCAGGATTCATTCAAGAATTTTCCAACAACATAAGAACATGGAGTTGATCCCTACATATGGACTTGAATCTTCTTAGGCGGTGTCTTCCTCTACCACGATGGCTCTGACTCTTGATATTTTGAGGGGTATGCAATTTTCTATCATTGATCCTCTCTTGATCCAGATTTATGAGAAGAACGAAGTGAATAAAAGACTAAATAAAATAAAACATAGATATGGAGAACAACAACATATATCCAGTGAACAATAACTTCTATTGAATAAATAAAAATGGGTTGAAACTGTAAACTGTAGAACTGAAAACAACTTGCTCGAATGGTGGTAGCTATCTATGAGAAGAGATGTGTCTTCTACGCACATGTGTCTGAGACCGATGATTACAAATGAGGCTCCAAAGGCCTTTTTAACATTACTCATTAATTACAAAACCCTAGACATCCAAAAACCTAACCCGAGGAGTTGAAACGCCAAAATTTATGTGGGCCCCAATGGGTTAGTTGGTACCGCTACTTCTTGTGGTCGTAATGTTTGCATATGACCTCTGTTTTAGGCACGTAATAGCCCATTGGAAAGGTATTTTTGAGAACTAGACATTATTCCATTACAATTTGACTCTGTCTATACTTTGATTATGGAAAGAAAAAAAAACACTATTTAGGGCCCCAAAATGGCTCTGGAAGTACAGGAAGATGTATTGGCATGAAAAATTCTAGAATAATCCAGTTGGATTAGGTGGGAGCCCACCAATATCAATGTGACAGTTGTGTAGGGATTCATACAACCCCAAAAGTGTATAACCAACAATTGCAAATAATTACAAAAGAATGTGCTAAACTAAAACTGTTAAAATGAGCTAGTTGGAATAGGCGGATGGCCACCAATATCCACCTGGATCACTCCTCCCCATTAGTAATCAATCGTCTCCATTTTGTTGAGTGCCCCGATCATGTGAGGAATTTTTTTTTTAATTTGGCCCTGGGTGAACCATTTTCCTTAGTGCAGGAGTGACCTTGCCTTGAAAACCCGATAAAGTTGGATCCTATGCTAGCGAGTGTCCTTGACCTGTGTGTCTACTATATGATTAGTGCATTCTTGTTCCATTCAGTCAAGGTCAGGGTTGATCTTTGTTGGTGCCAATTATTCTACGATATTTGAGGTGTTTGATAATGGTGGAAAATATGGTCGACAAAGGTCCACATTGAATATTGGGTGCACTCCAAGGAAGGGGGGAGTGTTGAGCTCAAAAGAATTGTCTCCCACAACCTTGGTGATAGTGTAAGTCTCATAGAGAAGTGGACAGAGCTTCCAATGCAGCCTTGTAATGCATTCTTTATACAAATGTAGCAATACCTTGTCTCCCACCTTAAACTTGTGTTGTACCCAATGTTGATCATGGTGTTGCTTGTACTTAGCATTGGATTTCTTCAAAATATAATGGACATGTTGACAGATGTGTTGAATCGGCTCAATGAATTCGGTGGCTTTATTGGCCTGAGACTAAACATGGGAATATTTTTTTTGTGTGGTTGCAAGAGGTAGTGTAACACCAATGGGACCCAAGGGTTTGAATCTCATCCCCACCTGAAATGGGCTACGGATGGTGGATCTTTGGAGAGACTTTTTGTAGTTGTGTTGAACATAGGGAATACTATCATCCCATGTATGTGGATTCTTAGAGTTATACATGTGTAGGATGTGAAAAATTGTCCAATTGATGACCTCTATCTGACCATCGGTTTGAGGGTGGAAGGAAGTGGATTTAGTGAGCTTGGTGTCCAACAATGACCAGAGACTTGAACAAAATGTGTTTAGGAACCTGTTGTCTTGATCAGATATGATGGTTTATGGTATCCCAAAATGGACCCATAATCATTCAAAGAATATACTGGAAGTATATGCCGATGTGATGCTCTTCTTACAGGCTGTGAGAATGACCATCTTTAAAGACTGATCAACCAACACAAATACACAATCATTACCTTTCTTTGTGGACAGAAGCCCAGACATGTAATCCATCGAGATGGATTCCCATGGCCTCTCGGGAGTATGAATAAGTGTGTATAATCCTTTCTTCTTGATGGATGGATTCATAATGGAACAAGTAGTATAAGATCTAATATACTTGTTGAAGTCTTGTCGAAGTTTTGGCCAATATTTTTTTTTTTCTGTAGAACGACCACGGTTTTCTCCATGCCAAAATGTCTTACCATACAATTGTAGTGAGACTCCCAAATCATCTTTGCATCCTCACTTGTAGGAAAACATAGGTTGCCTAGATGGAATAACAATCCATCCCGAATGTGAAAATTGTTGACATTCATTCATGTACCGAAGAGCTAATAGGTGGTGGCGAAGTCAAGATCTTGCATATAAAGTTGGGGCCACTCAAATGCCTCATTCCTATAGTAATGGAGCATGGTGGTGAGTGAAACTACGTGAGGTCGACAGAGGAAATCCGTGAGACAATATTTTCTCTATGTCTTATACTTGATGTTGAAATGGAACTGTTGCTGGTATATGGATCACTTTTGATGGAAATTGGTCTACAAATTCCCCCAGTCTGCATGAACTACAGAGGCTTGTGATAAGTGTGGATGATTGTCTCCTTTCCCATAATATAATGTTTCCATTGACAACATGCTTGTACAATGGAATACATTTCCTTGTCATGGGTGGGTTATTTCCGGATCGTGTCTAAGAGTGTCTCACTATGGTATTCTACAGGATGATTGTGTTGAGAAACAATTGCACCCAGAGCATACTCAGATGCATCAATATCAATATCGAACGGTTTTTGCATATACGGTAAGGAGAGTTATAGAGACGAGCACAAAAGGTGCTTCAGATCATCAAATTCACGTTTTTGCGCCTTCCCCTATGTGAAATTTTCATTTCAACCACCCTCATTCACTTGGATGAGGGCCCATGCAAAATGTGAGAATCCCAACATGAACCATCAGTAGAAGTTGGCATGTCCCAAGAAGATCTGAAACTCAGTTAGTGTGGTTTGGGTTGGCTAGTCACAGATGACTTGGGTCTTATATGTATCCACATGTACCCCATGTTCATAAAAATGTATCCCAAGTACTGGACCCTGTTCATGGAAAAGGAGAATTTTTTCAAGTTCACATATAGATTTTGTTGTCGCAGAGTGCTCAAAACCTAGTTAATATGCTGCATGTGCTACTCCCAAGTTCGTCTGAAGATGAGGACATCATTTGGATATACCACCAAAAAAGAGTTGGCGAAGGGTCTCAATATATTGTCATCCATCAACCTCATGAAATTTTCTAGAGAATGTTTTATGCCAAATGGAATGACCATCCATTCAAAGAGACCTTATTTAGATTTGAAAGTTGTCTTCCACACATCATTCAGTTTGATGGGAACCTGGTGGTATCTAGACTTTAGTTCAATTTTGCTGAATAACTTGGGCCCCTTGATTTTTTGAATAAGGTCATCAATTTGGGGCATTGGGTACCGGTTCCTTACTATGATTTTGTTCAATGATATGTAATCAATGCAGAGCCACCAAGTACCATCTTTCTTCTGCACCAGTACAATCGATCTTCTACAAGAGGAGGAGTTGGGTATGATGTTTCGCTTTTGAAGAATCTCTTGGATCAAATGCTTGATTTGGTCATTTTCCATCAATGAGCGATGATAAACTGGTCCATTGGGCAGAGGTGCACCTGATGTTAATTCAATTAGATGTTTGACTTGGTAGTGCATCGCTACCCCGATGGGTGAGGAGAATATGTCTTTGTATTCTTCCATGATTCTTCCCACTTGATTTTTTCTCAAAGAGAGGCTCTGTGTAGAGGTCAGTGATGTGGTGGTGACCTTCTTCTTACTATGAGCATGGATGAAAAAGAAGACAAAATTCTCGTTTTGTGAAATGACCTTACTTCATTTCTTAACATAGATTAAAGAAATAGTGGTAGGTGGCGCTACCTCTGGTATCATGTACAATTGTCTACCCAAAGTAATAATAACATTGTGGGGTCTATAATCATACACAACATGTCGCTTCCACAAATATTGTTGTCCTAAAATAACATCACAAAATTCAAGGGGATCAATATCACACAATACCTCATATTTGAAGGGTTGGATGTTGTAGGGAAGATGACACTGATGGTTGATGCGAAGATCTCTTCCTTGGCAAAGCCAGTTGATGGTGTAGGGTTGTGAGTGTGATTTCATTGGCAGGTCCAACTGCTTGACGACTTATACTGAGATTAGGCTCTTCTCATTGCCACTATTTTCATTGAAATGAAGTAGAGCCCCCTTTACCCACATATGTGAGTGAAAAAGGCATTCCCCTTCCTCTAGTTTTTTTGGTTCTCTTGGTTGGACTTTGGTGGTAGCAACAGTGGCATTGGGTTCGACATAGATAATATTCTTCCATCCTTATGGATTTGATTCAGAGTCAGAATTTTCCTCTGACTCGGAATATTTTAGCTAAGCCACCGGTGACTACTTGGAGTGACATTGTTTGGTGTTTTGTCAATAGATTTTATAGTACTCACACCACTTTCCTTTGTCATTATTCGACTTCGCATTACCCTTCTTGTGTTGTGGCATGAACTGGTTGTCCTGAAAGTAGCCGTATTTTCTCTGTCATTTTTTTTGTAAGTCGGGGCCTCCTTTTCCCTACTTCATTTATGAGGAGTTTGCAGATCCAAAATTATGCCTCTTCTGCTTAAATTTCTTCTCGATATTGACAACATATCTATAGGTCGTACCCAAAGATGCAATGTCCAGAAAATCCATTTATGTTTGAATGTATCTATTGAATGTATCTATGCATACAACCGTGATATTTAATCACCATATGTCATTCATAGTCTTTAATACCCATCTTGGTGCGTAGGGTATGGAAAATATTGGTTAAATCTGGCACTGTCTGGTCCCTTTCCTAACGCAGGGTGGTCCATCTTGTGTACTGGTCCTTGTAGCTTCCAACAAAATTGTATTGTTCTTTAACGACATACCTGAAGGAATCCCATGTGGGAGAGATGAAAAATATTTCATATTCCTCTATGGAACTCTTCTCAGAGTAAGTATCCCACCAGTCCTTAACATGGGGGATGAACTTGAGGAGTGTAAAAGTAATATTTTTCCTATCAAAAAATTTGTGGACTGAAAAATTCCCTCCAAGTATATTCAACCATTTATCTACAACATCTGCATCTATCATTCCTTCAAATAATGAAATATCAAAATTTACTTGTACCTTGAAGGGGATTGTAAGGGTGCTTGATGAATATGCATCTCTTGTGGGCAACCATTGAAGGATATGTGCAAAGTTGTCCATCTTTTTGTTCCCTTTTCATGCAAGGACTTCCTAAAACAACATTTAAAAGGATCTCCTTCTCCATCATCTTTATTTTTCATCCCCCCGTGGAATTTTTTCGGGTTTGGAGCGACCGATATTGCAAATGATCGAATGGTTAGAGTCCCAACTTCTTGTACCCAGATCTTGTCGAGGACATGCATGAAGAAAAATAAATGAAGAGAATACCTCTATGATACCATTGATCCATATTTATGAGAGGAACAAAATGAATAATAGACTGAATACAATAACAAAGAGATATGGAGAACAACAATATATATACAGTGAATAATAACTTCTATTGAATAAATAAAAATAGGCTAAATTTGTAAAACTAATGAAATGAAAAAAAAAATCTTGAATGGTGGTAGCTATCTCTGATAAAAGATATGGTTGATACACGCATATGTATGAGTAGAATGATTACAAATGAGGCTCTAGAGGCATTTTTAACATTACTCATTAATGTCAAAACCCTACACTTCCAAAAACCTAACCCTAGGAGATGAAATGACAAAATTTTAGGTGGCACCGATGGGTAAGTTGGTACCTTAACTTCCTAGAGTCATAACTTTTGCAGACAACCTCCATTTTACACACATGATAGCCTGTTGGAAAGGTATTTTTGACAAATACACATTATTCCATCAAACTCTAACTCCATCTACAGTTTGACTATGGCAAGTCAAAAAAACACTATTTAGGGCACCAAAATGGCCCTGGAAGTACATAAAGATGTAATGACATGAAAACTTCCAAAATAATATATTTGGATTAGGTGGGCGACCACCAATATCCACGTGAAAACTATGTAGATATTCATACAACCCTGAAAGTGTAGAACCCACAATTACAAATAATTACAGAAGAACATGCTAAACTAAAACTATCAAAATTAGTGAGTTGGAACAGGTGGGTGGCCACCAATATCGACATGGATCATATCTTTGATCCATCCTCTACTTTTAATTTCTTGAAAATTGATTGGAATTTCCAATAATGCAATGCCTTTCCCAAACTTCATGGATGGATCTGTTGGTTCCCTCCCTCTTCCCAAAAAAGGTTTCTCCTTGGTCGCTCTATCCTTACGTCTCCCCCCTTCCTACATTATTTCATATGCGATGGTGAAGTCATTGACCTCTTCCTCTTTAGATTCTTCCTTGAACATGAGGTTTGTTTCCAACTATGATCCTTTGTTATTCCTTCCCTTCCATATAGGGGTTCCGATATTGGTCACCAGCCTTCTCTAGGAGTTCCTAAAAAGGGTTTCGGTAGAACCTATTTCATCTCCAAATATCAAAATCAAGCTCAAATCGATAGGGCATATAGTAAACAATGATCTATCATGGGGGCTCTTAGAGAAGCCCATTCCCCCTCTAGGGTCCTCCCATGAAAATCATATCTTTCAATTACAGGGGGTTGGCAAGCCCCTCGAAAAAACTTGTCCTCAAGTGGTTGATCTCCACAAATCGGCTAGACCTGATCCTATTGCAAGAAACATTAGGAACTGAATCAATTGTGATCCCAACGTTGTAATCCTATTTTCCAAAATGGAATTTCATGGGTATCGATGCCTCTAGGAGTTTTAGGGGATTGGTTGTCAATTGGATCCCTTGATCTTTTGGCCTCATTTATTCCTTGGAGATGGAATATTTTCTAGATATGGACCTCTTTGTGGAGGATTAGGTTGTGAAATCAAAGTCATAAATATTTATGGGCCACATGAACATCGACGGGATTTTGGGGATGGCCTCTTCAAGCTATCTATTCTCAATCTTTATAACATCATCCTAGGGGGAAATCTAAATTTATCTTTGGGAGAAGATGGATATTGGGGGCCACACACTCACTAGACTCGGATACTGACGTTCTCACTCATATGTTGGTGGAAAGTTGTTTTATTGACATAGATTCGATTAATATCCTCCCCAGATGGATAAATATGATAATTGGGGAGAATAGAGTGGAAAAAAGATTGGACATATTTTTGATCGGGGAAAAACTGCTCGAAGGACCTCTACAATTCACATATTGGATCGATAGTGGGCAAAATCTGAGCATTCGCCAATTTTGTTTGAAATTAGGGGAGGCCCTTCAATGCTGGCCAACCCCTTCAAATATGGCTATCCCCTTCAAATTTAATCCTGAATGGTTATCTGATGAAACATTTCACAATCTAGTAAAATATTCATGGGTCCCATTCAGTGCATGTGAGGCTCTTGTGGTGATTCAATTTGCATCAAATTTAAAAAACTTGCAACAAGTGGTGATTCCCTAGGAAAACGTGAAAATAATTAGAGATGAGAAAGATATTTTATTAATCAAATCCCAGTTGGAATTTATCCACCATTCAAAGGAGGCTCTAAAAACTCCGGAATTCAGATATAGGAAACTTGTAGCGAAGAAAAAGGCTATCTAGAGACAAAAAAATCATGCCATTTGGTTGTCCAATGGTGAAGAAAATAAAAAATTATTTCAAGCTTATGAAAAGGGGAAAATATTGGTGAATACTATATAGAGTCTAAAAGATCAAAGAGGTAGGGAGGTGTATTGCTTTGAGGATTTGACACAATTGGGTCGAAATCACTTTCAATACCTATTCAAGTAACCCACTAGAATCAACATAGCATACATTGTCCAAATGTCCCTTTTCTTTCCCCTTATTATGGATGATGAGGATGGTCAGGATCTCTATGGAGAAGTCACAATGGATGAGCTAAAATAAGTAACATTTAGCATCCAAAAGGACAAGAGTCTTGGTCGTGATGCATGGAAAATCATTTTTTTTTTCTAGTTTCTTTGATATTTTCAACCAGGACCTACTCACGATGGTGGAGGAATATCGGAGGGATGGAAGGATACATCCACCTTTCAACACCAATTCCATTTCCCTCATACCGAATACAGATGATCCCCATGCCTATGATGACTTTAGACCCATTTCCTTATGTAAATGCATCTATAAGATAGTGGAAAAAATCATTTATTGAAGGTTGAAAGTGGTTCTCTTGAAAAATATCTTAAAGGAACAATTTACTTTCTTGGAAGTTCATGAGATTCACGAAGAGATAGAGGTGTCCCAGGAAGGATTACATATCCTAGAGACATCTAATTACAAAGATGTTATACTGAAAATATATCTTTTGAAGGCCTACAACAGGTTTTGTTGGTCATATCTTTGCTTTCTCCTTACTCATATAGGGTTCAAAGATCCTTTCATTGTTTGGGTGATGCAGTGTATTACAACAGTTTTATGTGCGGTATTAATCAATGAGGAAGCCTCTCCTTTTTTAAAATCGGAAAGGGGGTTAAGGAAATGCTTTTGTCTCTCTCCTCTTCTATTTCTATTAGTGGCTAAGGGGATAAGTATAGATATTGACCATGTCATAGTCCATATGGAGTTCCAGGGGACTGCTATCTCGCATACTCTTAGACTCACCCATATGTTGTTTGTAGACGATGTTTTAATATTTTGCAATGGATCTTTTCAGGATGCAGAGAAGCTTGAAGAAATCTTAAATCTTTTTGGCAGTGAAACTGGCATGTTGATAAATCATGAGAAATCTACCTTGTCAATTTCTAAAATGTCAGAATCTGAAATTCAAGTCTACAAACATTTATTCCCTTTTCGAGTCCAGGACTTTAATGAAGGACTCAAATACTTGGGATTTGTTTCTAAAACCAAATTGTTATTTGAAGAATGACTGGAATTGGCTTCTCGCAAAATTGTATACGCATTTAAAAAGTTGGTGCTTCCAATGGTTTTCTAGGTCTAGTTGTCTTGTTCTTGTGAAATCAGTGCTCGAAGCTATACTATTATACTAGATGTCTCTCTCTTATATATGCAAAGTAAGTCTTGAGAAGGTTCCTAATATTTTTTTTAACTTTATATGGTCTGGTTCTCAATATTCTTACACTTAGCCTTGGGCTAAATGGGATGTTATGGATATACCAAAGGACTTCGGGGGATGGGGGTTAAAGAATATCTTCTTATTCTCCAAATACCTTGTTGCAAAGGTGGGTTGACATCTTATTTCCACTACTAGCCTATCATCAAACTTTGGTTGTGGTTCAAAAATATATTCATCTCGATTCAATCGAAGATTGGATCTGAAAAACCAAAGAAGTCCCATCAAAGCTACTCTATAATATGGAAAGAAGTCATCCAATATTTTTTAGTCATTGGTGAAGGTCTAGATTGAGAGTTGGAAGACGTAAAAAATTCAAAATTGGCTTGGATCCCTGGCCAAGTAGCGAGAACTCTCATATTATCCCCATCGACATCATTGAAGCTCTTCATGTCTTTGATATCTTCTTCCTAAAAAAAGTTTCTACTACAGAGAGTAGCAGCTTATGGAGATAAGCATGGATGAGGGTGAAATGTAGCAGCTGATAAACCATAAGCAAGAATTTATTATATAAAATATTATTCTTTACATGCAACTTAGGTCATCAATAAATACACATATGTGGTGTTTACAATTCCATGTGTTAAAAAACAAATCACAAATGGATGTCTCCAACAAATGAAGGGACAGATGGATTTCCATGCACAGCACAATGTATCAATGATTTCAATGTTTATTTTCTTGTTAGCTTTGATGAGAACGAAGTTTGATTCTCTCTGAGGCTCAGTCATGCAACTCATCTAGGGCCCTTCACTCTATGCCAAAAACCTAGTGAGCAAAGATAGATTCAAGAGAAGTGGCTTCGTCTATGTTAGAGAGTGTTGATGGTTCATTTATTTTTTGTGAATCCACCAACCTAGTTGCTTGCATGAGCTAAGTCATTGTGGGTGAAACAAATGTCAACGAACTCCCCCTACGTGCTTAGGGAAAAGGAAAGAGAAATAGAGATCGAACAATAGTTTTTCTGGGTTGGATAGCTAGCAATAATTGCAGTAAGGCCCATTTCTTTCTTCACTATCCTACAAGAATGAAAAGTATAGCAAAGGTTATACGAAATTGAGAGATAGTCAGAAGGGATTTTCTTGTTTTTTTCGAGAGATATACTAACGCACTTACCTAAACGACCTTAGAATGTGAGATGTGTCTTCTTTTCCACCGTGAGGAACCACGTGATGTACCACCTATTAACACAAGAATTTTCATTATCAAATTTGGTCAATTGTGTAGCACTATGACACTTTTGCAACGTTAGTTTTGC
The DNA here is from genome assembly GCA_000966675.3 of Picea glauca. Classification (NCBI taxonomy): domain Eukaryota; kingdom Viridiplantae; phylum Streptophyta; class Pinopsida; order Pinales; family Pinaceae; genus Picea; species Picea glauca. The sequence continues at coordinate 87,459 of JZKD02S2144009.1, forward strand.
AGCCCCAATGAACTAGATCATTTCATAGCATTTGCAACTAGTTGTTGGTGCTGCAAAAAATTGTGGTTTTGGTTGAAATTATGTTCCTCTAATTGATTACACTATCCAACAAGTGAAAATCTTGGGTTATTTGGATAAATTTTTTTTGTCTAAAAGCTCATTGAGTGCTAAAACACTTACCTAAATGATCTTAGAATGTGATATGTGTCTTCTTTTCCATTCTTGTATCCAAAAGGGTCGCCCATCACTTTTTCATTGCAGGAAATGAGTGTTGTGAGAAACTAGCATACTATGGAATCAATACAAATCTAGTGACTTACTTGACAAAAGTGTTGCATCGGGGAAATGTATTAGATTTTTTGTATTACTCGTCTTTCATGTTTAATAAACTGAAAGTACCCCAATCCTAAAAGTCTCCTGCACCTATATGTAGTATCCCACTCTTGTGCGTGCTTTTGATGTGACTTATTCCTTGAGTGCACTTGCGTGCAAGTGATCCAGTTCATTATATGAGTGACTACTTCACTTATGGATTTTGATGATGAGATTGTGATTTATACTATTATGTTATGTTATTATGTATAGACAGGTGCTATTGACTGGTTTCTCTTGAATGTGAAGGACTCAGGATAGATTGAGGATGTCGATGGCATAGATGGACCTCCTTCGACTCCAGATCGAGTTAGGGAGTGGATTTTTAATGGTTTGTGTATTTCTGTTATGGCATATGTGACATATGACTGATATTATGATGATGTTTATGTATTGTTGACATGCTTGTTGATGGATGCACGATGAGGATAGATTGCTAATCGAACTCACATTTGGAGTAAATGGGTCACGTAGGACAACCATATATATTGAGGGAGAGGTTTGGAAGCAGCACTGCCACTACCTACTAGCACTCCCGCTGTGGCTCGAACTATAGGATAACAATTACCTAGTTTGAGAGATCCACGATGTTGTGAAGGAATACTGTGATAGTCTCTCATGATGACTCTAAGGGGCGCGCAATAAAGAAGGGTCCTTATTCCTTAGAGGCCCTTAGTCTCCCACAAGGTTACTTGATGGAATATTAACTCCAGGGATTTGATGTCTACCAAAATCATTCAAAAGGCGAGTGACACCCTTGGAGAACATAGTGCATCTTGAAGGGCATGTCGCGCAAATAAAACATGAATGCATGAAAGTGGCACCCTTGGAGCATGTAGTGCATCTTGAAGGGTATGTCGTGATTTTTTTTACACCGGTAAGTTAATGAAATTAGTACCTATAAAACTATGTCTCCTTAGGACTGGGTTAGCCTTGAAATGAATGTTGCATGAATAAAGATTTATAACCATAAATTCCCTTTAAAACGTTTTGTTGAGCCTAGTGAATTTAAAATCCTAGGTCTAAGAAGGGACATGTGAACAAAAGAAAAACTAAAAGGGATTTTAACAAACGGGGGATGAAGAAAATTCAAACATAAATAATTAAATTAAAATTTTAATGAAGGATTAAATTTTGAAAAAGGCAAATTGGGGTTTGTGTGTAAACTTGCTAATTTTGAACTTAGATAAAAAGGGGAAGGCTAAAGACATGGGATGTGGAACATAGGAGGGAATCTAGCCTAGGGTACTTTCTAAATGAAAACTCAACTAAGCTTTAAGAATGGCATCAATCATTAAAAGGAATGTAAGAGAATGAGAGGGAATAAAGGGACATCGATGAGTGTTTTTAGGAATTATTTTAGGTGGGTGAGGAAACTTGGAAATCTATTAAATAAATTAAATACATTTATGGTGCAACTAATGGATTGGGTGACAAGTGTACATGGGAGAATATTTCCTAATTAATTTTTAATAAAATGATTTAATGTGCAATTGGAAAGGCCACTAAGAGGAAATCTATAAAAGAAATGGCAAGGAAGAGGAAATTATCATGCTTGCCTAGCATAAGGTTATGTTTATGGGTTTGGACTTGACTGATTTTTCTTGTGGGAGTTGGGATACCCAGGTCGGATAGGAGTGGTAGCTCAACCTTGAGAGGCAAGCTCAGAACTAGCTCAGATAGGAGTGGTAGCTCAACCTTGAGAGGCGAGCTCAAAGCTATCTTTTCTCTGTTTCTGCGCGTCGCCCCTTTGCGGCTCGGGGGCTATGGAGGAAGAATACTACCCCTAGCATTGGTTTGGAGGTTGTTGGATTACTGAGAGAGGGGGGTGAATTAGTAATAGATCAATTTAGTCCCTTTTAACCATATAATCCAAGTGCTATATCAATGAAGCATTATTATCCAATAACTATAGACTAAATAAGCAATGAACAAATGAACAATCATACACATACACAGTGCACCGATGTTTTACGTGGAAACCCAAATCAGGGGAAAACCACATAATGATTTTTATTATATGTCTTGAAGAATTTCATTCATTGGAAGCACCAACTTCCTTTGCTTTCCAGCTGCAACTGGAAGGAGGCTCCAACCCCATAGTTTCTCAAGATAAAACATAAGGTAAGCTCCAAATCCCCAATTCTCTGGCTACAACCATAAGGAGGCTACAACCCCCTATGTTTTTTGGCTACAACCGGAAGGTGGCTACAACCACCTGTCCTTGCCCCGTCCTGCCACCCTGAAGTAGAAGTAGAATGATGGAACCACCGTCACACTATCACTATGAGATATACCATTGTAAACCTATACCAATAAATCTAAACCATGCACCAACCATGCATCAACATGTAATCAACTTGTACCATAAACAAGTGCATCAACCATGCACCAACCTGTACCTTAAACAAGTGCATAAACCATGCACCAACCTGTACCATAACCAAGTGCGTACCAATCATGTGTCAACTACTCATCAACTATGACTCATCAATATGTACCAACATCATCAACTATACACCTCATGTATGTGCGCCAACTCATCAACTACTTGTCTCAACCATGTACCTCAACTAAAAGCCCTCATAAATTTCATCATCCAAATCTGATTTGTAGCTCTGTAATAGACCTGGTGTATATTATCACATTCATGCAAACCTTCCTTAACTTTTAAAAACAGGAGACTAACATTTTCATCAAACTTTTCTTTAGTCTCACATGCCTAGTTTTGGATTAGTCAACAACCCTAAATTGAAGTAATCATAACTTTGAACCTGTAATGTATAAAGATATGAAACTGATACAAAATGTTCTCCAGTGTTTCTTATGCAATTCCTCCAAGTGGTACTACTTGGAACCTCTCATAAAAGGAGTTATAGCAAAAATGACATACCTTGCTGAATTCTGGCTTATTCTAGAGAGCGACCTTGTAGAGCGTGCCCCACACAAAAAATTGATGAAATGATCTAAAAATGTTACACAACATACTACAAACTGTACCCTAAAAAACACATTCAATCTCACTGAATTTGGATAGGTTATAAAGAAGTTATGATGTTTTTACCTGAAACACCTGATTTTGACTAGTTTCAGGACTGGCCACAAACCCTATTTTCCACAAAGTGTAAATCCAAAAATACAATGACCCACAAGTTGAATTTTTAACCACATATACTTGGATATGTTTTGTCACTTGAATAGAAATTTCAGGATCTGAATCATTATAGAAAAGATTTTATAGGTAAAATGATGAGATGACTTGAAAATAACATACCTTAGAAAGCACCATCAAAATAATTTATCCTTCCTTTCATTTTGGCCTTATTTTCTTCACTTTCCTCAGAATTTCAGCTTAGATATCATTTGTAAACCTCAGAAACCTATATATATTTAATATGCTCAAGTTTCATTCAAATGAGAGTGCCTTGCCTCTTATTTATACTCTTCAAGTAGCTTCCTTAAAAACATCTTCTAGGTCACTTGGCCCCACTTTCCTTATTTTAGGGTTGGATCCACTTCTAATTTGTCCATTAAAATTATTATTGAAATAATTTATTTTGTATTCACTTTGAATTATAATACACTCATCACTTCACTTTATTATTTACCTTTTAAAATCTCTTAAA
>JZKD02S2144009.1:108162-118532 GCA_000966675.3 Picea glauca
GGGTTTGACGTCTTCAAAAATCATTCAAAATGTAAGTGACAACCTTGGAGCACATAGTGTGTCTTGAAGGGAATGTAGCATAAATAAAACAGGACTGCATGCAAGTGGCACCCTTGCAGCACGTAGTGCATCTTGAAGGGCACATCGTGATTTTTTTACACTGGTAAGTTAATGAACTTAGTACCTAGAAAAAATTGTCTCTGTACGAATGAGTCAACCTTGAAATGAATGTTTCTTGAGTAAAGATTTATAAACATAAATTCCCTTAAAAACTTTATTCCGAGCCTAGTGAATTTAAAATCCTAGGTATAAGAAGGGATATGTGAATAAAATAAATAAATAAAAGGGATTTTAACAAAGGGGGGATGAAGAAAATTCAAACATAAATAATTAAATTAAAATTTTAATGAAGGATTAAATTTTAAAAAGGGTAAATTGGGGTTTCTGCGTAAACTTGCTAATTCTGAACTTAGATAAAAAGGGGAAACTTAAATACAAGGGATGTGGAACATAAGAGGGAATCTAGCCTAGGGAACTTTCCAATTGCGAACCCAACTAAGATTTAAGAAAAGCATCAGTCATTAAAAGGAATGTAAGGGAATGTGAGGGAATAAAGAGACATTGAGGAGCATTTTTAGGAATTCTTTTAGGTGGGTGAGGGAGAGGCGAGTTGGGAGCTAGCTTTTCTCTACTTGTGCACGTGGCTCCTTTGAGGCTCATGGGGTTACATGGGAAAAAGAGTACCCCTAACATTTACTCGAAGCTACTAGTGAGGTCTCAATGATTAGCAAGCGGGAGCGAGGTGGATGACAGCAAGACATGTCAATTGTATTAAAATTTAATTTTATTCTTGTATGGCTATGGTTTTGAATAAAATTTCATTGCGTTGATTTCTCTTGTAAATGTATCGCTAGGGTAAGTGTATCAGACTATATCCTAAATCTGAGTTATATTTGTAATCTGATATGAGTAAAGAAAACTAGTTGTATATATATACATATTGGACGATATGTTGAGTTAGATATAGTATTAGACTTCATTCTAAATTTTTGTAAGAATGCATGTGGCCATTATGGATTCATTTTGAATTTGTGTATGGCAATGTATTGGTTGTAATATAATGGTTTGTAGCAAGATGGTTCCCTCCCCTAAACTCATCGTTGTCTTCAATAAATTTTTGTTGCAATCATGGTTTAAACCTTTCCTTGGGAATCTGTATCTGAAATCATTGTTCTCTCTCTATATATATGTGTAATAAATTGTCACAGTTCGTGACCCTCGATGACTAATTGAACATATTTTCTCTCCCCTCCCTGGTCGGTTAATCAAGCTCTCCTTCCTTTGGAGTTTTCACTTTTTCTTCTAGTTCTTATTTTTCACTTTCTTTGGTCGATTTGTCAATGATTTTTTAGATATTTACCTCAGCCGTTCATTTTTCTCCTTGGAGAAAATTTTTGTTGCTCTCCATGCATTGATTTTTCAGAGTTAGAGCGTTTTTGAGGGCCCAAAATTTCACTTTTTACTTAGCACCTTTCCTTCTAGCTCGACAATTCCAACTTACGCTCAACGTTACCACATGATCTGAGATTTGGATTTTCTTCAGCGATTTTTCCCTTACAACACTGTGTTACCCTCTCCGGCTCGACATTTTTATCGACAATCCTTCCTTATGAGTGCTTTACGCCCAACGCTAAATTTTTTTGTTTGTCCTTCCTTAAAATTTCCTCCCTGGATCTTTGTATCCTTGCACCTGTTCTCTACAAATGTTGGCACTTTAAGTTGGATTTTTTTCATTCCCTACTTTAGAGTCGTGCACTTAAGTCATCGACCATCATTATACATCTCTACATTGAGAAGTCAAGAGCCTTGTGCCTTCATTCACTTGCATAACGATGTTTACCTCAGATCCCTGCGGCTTACCCCTCTCCTTGCTTGCGTTTTTACACCATCTATGCCCTCATAACTTGGTTATTAACTGCCAGTGATTTTCGTGGAGATGACCCTCATTTTTGGACAGGTCTCCCTCAGAAAATTTTTACCTACCTCCTCTACAAATGCATGGATCTACCCAGCTGCATTTCTATCTAGATGGATGGTGATTTCGTTGTTATTTCACCCAACGTTTTTGCTGCCACCTTCTCTGCGTTGCACAGGCTTTCTCACTCAACATTTGTGTATTTTAAGTAGCGTTTATTCTTTTTACCACCTTTCGGTCTGCGCCCCCCTCCCATTTCTAACCTCAGTGTAACTGGCCCCTTTTACCTACTATGACACTCAACGTATGTTGTCATGGGGTCTGATTTTATCTAGGTGCTTTTCTCTTGTGTTTGCTCTTGATTTTGCATGCTGGATTTTGTAAGGCTTAGGGGGCCATTAGCCATGTGGATCCTCTTTAATTGCTTGATTAAACAAGTTTAATATGGTTTTCATACAGTTGGTGTTACGGTTTAGTTACACTTGGCGCTTTAGTTGATAAACGATGATGTGGTCGCAATTGCTCTCTTATGATACGGTGTGAATAGTAATTAGTATCTTTAGCATGTTTCAATGTTGTAAGGTTCTCTCTTCAAGGACTTACTTAAGTTGTTCATTATCATTGTCCTTGTTGTCGATGTACCAAAGAGTGTCACGCAAGGTATTTTCATACTTAAAATTTTTTCCATCACCTTCATATGACTACGTAGCCTACCAAGGTTGGTAAGGTTGATTCATATAAGGGATTAATGATTATATCACATGCGCCTTGAATAGGGTTGAAGCAGGTTGCTCGTCATCATTCTTTCGCACCCGAAAATTCTAGATTAGAGACCTTGAGTGAATATATTTATTGTAATTTACGTCGATTTGTAATTTTTACCTGAGCCTTGATTATGGAGAATGCCTGATTGGTTTAGATTTTGGTTAAATTGTTGCCCTGAATTATTAGCGAAGTATGCGTTATTCTTTAACTGTATTCGCTCGTGCCTTGCGGAATAAAACCGATTTACCTTACGTCGTGAATCATTGATGTGGAATTAAAGCTTTAAGGGAAATGAAACCTTTTTTTCAAATGAAAAAAACTGACTCAATTTTATATTAAAATATAAAATCATTTTACAAACAGTCATTTCTGCATTGGAAAATTAAGCTGACTTCGATGCTCCAGCAGAGATTCGGACCTTGCATACAGAGCAGGCGATGTGTATATTCGCCCCAGAAACCTCCAAATCGCCCCATCCTCGAGCAAATAGAGTAGAGTAAAAAACGCAGGCAGGAAACGCCCAGCCGCCTGCAGAGGAAATTAAGCTGTCATCGATGCTCCAGCAGGGATTCAGTCCTTGCATACAGAGCAGGCAATGAGTAAATTCGCCCCAGAACCTCCACATCACCCCATCCTCGAGCGAATAGAGTAGAGTAAAAGCTGTCAGGAAACGCCCAGCCGCCTGCTGGAAAACAAGAAATGACTGTCTATTTCAGTTGAAGATGGCCGCTGATGATCAGAAAATGTCAAGGACGGTGATAGGACTCTCGATCCCATTTTCACTGTGGTAGATCGAGAGTTTCCCTTGCACGCACCAAACTTAATGTAATGCATGATGATAGATTTCTTGCACATTCGATGTTACGTCATAAATGAAAGTTATAGATGTTAGATTTCTTGCGCTTTGGATTTATGTTATGTTTGATGGATGACAACTAGATTACCATTATTCCTTGATAATTGATGTTGTCGGAGGAGTGAGAATCGGTCAACATTGTGCCTTTTAATTATTGTTGAGGTATGATTGATTTTTGATTATATTATATTCCGCGTTGCGAGATAATTCAAAATCACACGAGTCTTGATGGGTAAAGGATGGATTGATTGCTCAGAATGCTTGTGCGCAAATCAATAATATGATGTATGGATGATGAGGATTTAGAATCTTTGCGTGCATTGAATGATAATGTATTGAACGATCATTGTAGGTATCAGACCTCTTGAGAGAAATGAAATTTATGTGATGAATGATCGAATACATGTCATTAGATTTCCCACCCAGTGATTAAAATTGATAATTTCTCTTGTACCTTAATTGATGTGACAAATGATTACTTTTATGTTATTGGGATTTGCGCTATGATAATATCTAATAATTTTTCTTGCGCCTTGGATTTTATTTGATATATGAGGATTTATGCGAATGATTAATCACAGGCCATGTCTAATTGTGGTTTAGGATTGTTGGATTGGTGAGTAGGGAGATGTGTTACTGTGTATCACATTCATTTATGATTGTTAAATTTTATGCGTCATGATTTAATTGTATGAATGCACTGATTATGAGTCGCTATTTAGTTGTGTTACTATGTCGATTTGTGTATCGCCTTTCATTGTAATGATGTACAACTTTATGTTGGGAATGATTGATGATGTGTTCATGTTGTTCATTAATATATGATGATGTGTCAATGAAGTTTCGTCAATAGAGATGTAATTACTAACGCAAAAAATAAAAATAAAAAAATCATGTCGTTTGTTGATTGGTGTCGTAACGATGGGGTTGTTACATAAGCATGCCTCCATCATACTAATTTGTTTCGAAAATGTTTTTTTCAATAAGGCGATGTTGAAGCCAGGGAAGAAAGATCCTTAGGCCACCCCATAGGACCACATATTTAACCTTATGATAAATATTCCAGTGCCTATTTTTGGTGAAACTGGATTTCCTGGATGCTCACCCATGCACCCACTCTTCTAGCATAATCACGCTTAATTACAAAATTATTAACTAAACTTTATAATCGATGACCTATGTCAAGGTTACGTTTGAAAATCATGTCGTCAACCTATTAAATTTACAATTTTTCATTGCAGGAAATGGGTGTTGTGAGTGACTAGCATGCTATGGAATCAATACAAATCTAGTGACTTACTTGACAAAAGTGTTGCATGAGGTATATGGACTATTTGTTTTGTATTGCTTGCATGTCATGTTTAAGAAACTAAAAGTACCCCTCTCCTTGAATTCTACGAAGCCTCCTTGATATTAATTTGTTTCGAATGGTGATGTTGAAGCCAAAAAAAAATATCCTTTGGCCACCACATAGGACTGCATATTTAACCTTATGATAAATATTCCAGTGCCTATTTCTGCTGAAATTGGATTTCCCAGATGTTCACTGATGCGCCCACTTTTATAGCATAAGCACACTTAATTATAGAATTATTAACTGAACTTTATAATCAACGGCCTATCTCAAGGTTACTTTTTTTTTTTGTTAATTTGTCCGAACTTTCTTGATAGCGGGATTAACCTTTGGCTTGAGAAACCGTGACTTAGGGGCATCTAAGCCGTCAAAATCACCCGGGGATCGCAGCTCGCCTGAGACACACCAACCCTTAACATGGTTGGATTTTTTGTCCCCACAGGTTTCGAACCCGTGACTTTTCAACACAGAGTGGCTTAACAACACACTTTGTCACCAACTATCCTACACCTCGGGGACATCTCAAGGTTACTTTTGAAAATCATGTTTTCAACCTATTTAATTTTCACTTTTTCATTGCAGGAAATGAGTGTTGTGAGTGACTAGAATACTATGGAATCAATAGAAATCTAGTGACTTACTTGACAAAAGTGATGCATCAGTGAAATGTATTAGTTGTTTTGTATTGCTCGCCTGTCATGATTAAGAAACTGAAAGTACAACACTCCTATAATGCTCCTGCACCGATAGGTCAAATAATAGTTCAAAAGGTTCAGTCTTGACAAGAAGGATGAGGAAAGGAAGGAAGAAACAAGTTGGTGTTGGAATAAGATGAGTGATTGGAGCTGAATATAACCAGAAAAAGACAACGACGAAGAGGAAGAATACCCATTCAATATCACTTATGTAGATCTGAAAAATTCAAGGGCCTAGGCTTGCTACATGCGTGAGGACTTTGTGTAGGTTTTGTTGGTGTCCAAAAGGGGACAAGAGAAGAGTAGAGTGGAGAAGGGATTCTCAACATTTGCAAAGGGCCTAGGATTTCTACAGGGATGAAGAATTTGTGTAGGTTTTGTTGGGGTCGAAAAGGGGAGAAGAGCAGAGTGGAGAAGGGACTCTCAACATTTGATTGGTTTTCTTTGATTGTCTGGTTTCCTTGCAAGGCGGTTCATAAACATGATCAATAATATAATATAATTTTTTCTATTTTTTAAATCAATTTTAAACAATGCCAAAAAATTAAATAATATTTAGCTTCACCACTTTTTTTTGGTCCCATATTTGGGATGTGCCAATGAAAATTTAGAAACATAATTTTTTAAAAATATAAAAAAGAATTTTAATTTGGAAATAAAAAAAATATGGGATATGCCAATGAAAAATTAGAAATATAATTTTTTAAAAATACATAAAAAAAATAAATTTAATTTGGAAATAAAAAATTAATAATTATATATTTTTAAAAATATAAAAATGAATTTTAATTTGGAAATAAAAAAAATAATAAATAATATTATGAAATATTGGGAAAACTGCATAAAAATCATAGCAGAATGCACCAACTAATAATCAAAACACACCTAGCCTTGACTTCGAAGCGATTCCTAGAGTCCCTTACCGTGGGTGGGGACTAATAATACGAGTGACTGCAAAATCAATATACAACCATAATTATGTTCCACTAAAGTAAATAATATTTAACTTTACTAATTCTACTCATGAAAGTTTCAAATATTTTGTTACAAGTTCCTTGAGACGGGGGCTTTGCGGCTAGGGTTTCGCTAGCCACAGCCCAAAAAAATCTAGGGAGAAGTTGTGGCGAGATGGAACAACATATGCATTGCGGCGAGAAGGGAGAGTGATCGGATAAGGTCAAGAGGGGATCTACAAGGAGAAGGACAGGCATGAGAGGGGGGGTGTGTTCGGGGAAGTGAGTTTCTACAAGGGTGCGTAGCGTAGCAAGGCGGTCGACGACCCTAGTGTTATTAGTGGCTCATATATGTACTTCATCAGAACGAGTGGGGAAACATCGGTCGACCACCCCGTAGGGCTCTGCGACAAAAACCTTGACGATTTTTCTGCTATCTCTCGTCGTGTGAACTTTTCTGCAGTATTGCTTCCATTTGTTGTGGTCTTCTCTCCTTGGGAAGAAGAGGTTTGGGATAGATCTTTGAGGTCCTCACTGGGGGCGTGGGATGTTTTCAGGAAACACTTTGAGGTCCTTTGGGGCGTGCGGTGTTTGTTTTAACACTTTGAGGTCTTTTGGGGAAGAACAACTTTTGGAATTTTTTTCGAATCTCTTTTTGCATCCTCCATGCTGTATTTCATCTCTCTCAATTTTCTGGTTCTATTGGGTCAGTGGTAGAATATGTTTTTAGAGCATGGTATATGGACAAGAACTGCGTTGAGAAAGATTTGTATACTTTTTCAAGAGAACAAATTATATATCAATATAATGAGAAATTTTCTGTGGAAAAAAAAAGTTTCAAATATTTTATGGAATATACTTACATAGAAAAAGACAACAAGGTCTAACAAAAGAAAATGAAAAATTAGAGAGGAGTAGTAGTAGGAATAAGTAGGGTCAGAATTTTATGACTCGTTTTAAAGTAAAGTAATCGAATCAATATATAGAGATCTCTCGAGAGTAAGAAAACACATTTAGACATTTCCTATAATTAATTGAGAAGAAAATTTTAGAAAGAAAAATAGATATTTGAACAACAAAAGAGATATTTTACTTAAGAAAGACAAAATAAAAAGAATTAGTTTTTTTTTTATATTTTACATAAAAAACCAAAATAAAAAGAATTAGTTTTTTTTTTAATTTGAGAAGAAGATTTAAGAAAGAAAATAGATATTTAAACAACAAACTAGATATCTTACTTATGAAATAAAAATAGGTATATTAAAATCAAGAGATGAATTCTTCATCTAAATTTTATAATATCAAATAAAATGGTAGTTGCACTATTATGATTTTGTTTCATCTTTTATAAGATGAAGATTATCATATTTGTTCAAAAAAAACATTTATTATTATTGAATTTAAATATATGGAATGTCTTGAGAAATCAAACAACCAACTATCACGAGAATGAGATTTCTTTATAGCATTCTCCCTAGGTTCTCTGTAAAGGATACTCTCAAGAGAAATCAAGCACAATTAGATATTTTCTATACTTGTGAAGGATATTTTAGAAAGTATAATAAATATTTGGAAAATAAAAGAGATCCCTTATTTGATTCGCTACGGCTTCCGTTGTCACGATTGATTTTATTATACTGTTGTTGATCGAGTTGATTGTGTGCATGTAGGAAATCATGGTTAGAGGACGTCGTGGAGGCAGACGACGGGGTGCTAGAGGAGGTGGCATGACGCCTCCAGTAGCATCCATGCCTGAGGGGTATAACCCCCAGGGAGGCGAGCAGGTTCTCGGACAGGAGCAGATAGCAGTTGGCGATGTTGTTGATATGATGAGATCTTTTCAGCGCATGTCCGAGGCACTGATCAACAGATTGGACCGAGATGAGGCCAGGGCACCGACAGCCCCTGAGGTTCCACCGCGCGCACCGGTCGTTACAGGTAGCATTCATCGTGAACTCGAGAAGGTAAAATTTCCCGAGTTCTTTGGTGCCCCGGACGACGTAGCCGTCGAGGCATGGTTGGAGAATATGGCGATGTGCTTCGCACTTCGCGATTATACCTCCAACATGAAGGTCCGCCTGGAAGTCTTTCAACTGAAGGGGAGCGCTCTTCTATGGTGGAAGACACTCTTTCCGCAGCTGAACATGGCCGTTGAAGACGTGTCATGGGAACTGTTCGAGGAACGGTTCCGAGAGAGGTATCTTTCTGAGGAATTCATTGAGCTTCAGCTCAATGAGTTCAACGCATTATGACAGGGAGGTCGTACGGTGCTCGAGTATGAGGCACGTTTCATGGAGATGCTCTGGTATGCTCTGCACCTTAACACAGAGAAACTCAAGGTCAACCGGTTTGTGTTTGGCCTTAACGGCAGCCTGCGTGCAAAGGTTAGGATTTTGATGCCTCAAAACTTGCACGACGCCATCCAAAAGGCCCTCATAGTAGAGGAGGAGCTTATTAGTGGGGGTCAGACCAGGACCCCAGCGAGACCCGCAGGGCAGGGTTCATCTGGTACACCGCAACATCAGACACCAGCGAGACATACGCCGGGATATCGTGGCTTCCAGAGGGGACCCACTGTTGCTACACCCTGACGACCGCCGCCTCAGCAGTGGACACCTTATCAAGGACCACAGCACTAGCAGCAGCGTCGCCCACAGCAGCAGCAGTTTAGGCCTATTCAACAGAACAGATCCGGTTTCCAGGCCGGTGGGCCGTCCTCTTCTACTTCGGGCACCAGGACTACTGGGCCGAAGAAGGGGTGTTGGACATGTGGGGAGCCACACTACCAGTGCGACTGTCCTGTGGAGAGGGCCAGAGTGTGTGGATCAGCCGGACCCGCTACCGTGGGAGATATGGGCAAGGCCCATCAGATTCATGCAGCGGTGAATAACTGCCAGGAAGAGCACCAGTCGGCGGTGCTCAAGACAATAGGTACTGTCGCTGACCAGACCCTTAGTATTTTGATAGACCCAGGAGCTACTGAGAGTTTCATTTCTGGTGCAGCGCTAAAAAGGATTAAGGTAAAGGAAGTCAAACATGATGAGTTTAGCTTCGTGGAGATGGCTTCGGGAGCCAAACAGAAGGTTGGAGGAAAGGTTACAGGCTGTGCCCTTAACCTGGGAGAGTTTGTCATGAGGGTCAACTTGTACGTCATGATCTTAGGATCTTATGACATCGTGATCGGTATGGATTGGTTGGAAACGCATGAGGCGGTACTCAACTGTAAGACGAAATGGTTGAGCTTGGTTGATGATGAAGGACAAAGACATGTGATTGTAGGAAGGAACCAGGGTTTTTCCCTGCGGTTCGTCTCTTCCTTACAGTTACGCAAGAGTATGCACAAGGGGTGCAAAATTTATGCGATCCTCACGCTAAACGAGAAGGGAGTAGCGGAAGGTCTAGAACACCTTCTGATGGTGAAGGAGTTTGCGGACGTATTTCCAGAGGAGTTTCCTGGGATGCCGCCGAAAAGGGAACTGGAGTTTACCATAGACCTGAAACCGAGAACCGAACCGATAGCAAGAACGCTTATCAGATGTCGATCCCGGAGTTGCAAGAGTTGAAAATGCAACTGAAGGAGTTGTTGGACCTGGGACTGATACGTCCTAGTGTGTCACTGTGGGGTGCACCAGTTATTTTCATACAAAAGAAGGATGTATCATGGAGGCTTTGCATTGACTACCGTCAACTGAACAAGGCTACGATCAAGAATCAGTATCCCTTACCAAGAATTGATGATCTGTTCGATCAAATGAAGGGTGCGACGATGTTC
>JZKD02S2144009.1:122108-141571 GCA_000966675.3 Picea glauca
GCGAGCTGGGAATCTAGGTATACCTTCTGGATTTGTGTGGCCCCTTTGCGGCTCGAGGGGCTACGGGGGAAGCAGAGTACCCCTAGCGTTTGGCTGGGAGGTACTGGTGTAGTCTCTACGGTCGGCGAGCAGAAGCGGTAAGGAGAGCAGGACATCAATCGAGGCAGTCGATAAGGAAAAAGGTACGCGCGTTATTTGGTAGTGTAGAATGCTCGAATTGGTTTCTTCGTTGTAATAATGTTGCTGTATAATTTTTACTATGATAGTTAGAATGCATGGTAAGGGCTTGCGAAAATAATTATTGTTTATAGTTATGGACTTGTAAAATAATTATTGCTTATATTTCTGGACTGTGTAAAATAACTATTGTTTAGATTTCTGGACTGTGTAAATGTCTTTATCCTTCCTTCACGTTTTTATCTTGTTGGACCTGTCTGTGCATATCCTCCTTAACTGTGTTAATTACACCGAATACAACTAATGGCAAAGTTCCATCTCTGTGCTTATTACATAGGTTTAAGTTTAAAAAAAAAAAAAAATGTGTTTTTTTTTCTCAGCGTCTCCTTTAGGATATAACCTTAGCGGACCAAATCCTAACAGTAAACTCAACGATTTTTGGAGGTTTAACTCGGCTTTTCCTTAACTTTCCTTACGAACTGGTGGAGTCAATGTTAGGTTTTGGATAGAGTTTTCGTTGGCAATTTGTCCTGTAACTCTGTTACTGAAAGAACCCCCCCCTTCGGCACCTTTGTGTTGTGAGGGTGTTTTGTGTTTGTTCTGAAGTTGCGTTGGATAATCCGTCACCGGATTGGGCTGTTGGCATTCGTGGTTGGATCTGCAAATTGTTTACGCAGTCATACCGCGTTTATGCCCCCTCGGATCTAGCCCTCTTTCTTGCTTGGTTGTTGTAATTCTCGGTGTTGGGAGGAACGCCCACGCGAATTTGTTCACACCCGCTCTACGACTGGTTGTTGTTTGAAAAAAAAAATTCCTCTGTGAGTTGAAGGAGGTAACCTCCAGTTTCCTCCCCTTTCTCTGCGGATTTCTGCGTCTGAAATCACTGGAGGGTACCCACGTACCTCGACCACCAGTTCTGCGATTTGATTTATTTCCTGTTGGGTGTTGCGCTTCTCAGCGTTTTTATTCTTATGCGTGACCTTTGATGTTGCCGTTTACTTTGGGGAAACGACCTGATTTTTTTCCTTAAGCCCCGACCTGATTTTTCATTTTGCCACGACCTTGCCAGATTCTAGTGCTGTGAGCAGTTCTGGACATGTGGCCTTGTTCTTTTGGGCTTCTGACATCCTTGCGCTGCCTCATTCACCATCGCTGGCAGTCTCGTAACCGTTCCTGGAAGGGATGCAACGTTTTTCCGTTCCAATGGTTGATTGGCCCTTTTCCTTAGCGAGTTATTGATTTCTTCTTACACCCCGCCTTCATGGTTGCAATGCCACCACGTTCCTTCTCTTTTTCACACAGGGTTACTTCCTTTTATCAGCATGTATTTTTATGTTTTAAAGACTGACAGGTTTTAAACTATATATTGCTTTTGAATGAATAGCACCGATTGTTAGCGCTGGACATGGGATAGTTACCCGACTGCATGAGATTTATTTATATAATTTTTATAATTTAAAAATTGATAGGTTTATTATTATTATATATTGTTCTAAATGCTTAGCACAAATCATTAGCACTGGACACGGGTGGTTAACACGATAGCACCAGATTTCATTTATATATTTTTATATTCTAAGGCCTGACTAGTAGCGCCGTAAAAATATATATATTTATAGCTTACTAGAATGCTGAATAGACCTTGAACTGGTGTCATTTAAACGTTGAATGGATTGATTCCTTATATCCTTACTTCTCCACTATTTTTAGATGTATGCATGAGATGATATAAATTTTTAGGTTAAGGACAATAATTGTTTTTATGGATGGTTTATACCTTTTAGTTGTGCGTAAGAATCTCCTCGTCCATTTATGGTACTAGAACAAAGTGGGTATTATATGTAGGTGTTGAGGAATTCATATAAGAGAGAGTGATAGTACTAGATGCAAAAGAGTAAATGCTAAAATGTGTAAGAATTTACAAGGGATTGGATTATGTATTTTCTTATTCCCGCGCCATTAAATAAAGTTGACATATTGATTTTATAAATTGCTTAGATTACTCGCGCACATACATATTTATCGTTGAATGATTTTTGATGGACCTTAGTCTTCTGCTCATTTGGAATGTAATGTAAAGAATGTTGTACTGGATGATAGCCCTCTTGCGTGCTTTAAATTATGATGTAATGAGAGTGTTTGATGTAGACATTAGACATCTTCTGCGAAATAAATTATATTTGTAATGTATGTTGATCTAACACTTCTTACTTGTGCCACTAAAATTGCTAATGAATGATGGACTAATGAATAGAATGCATGCACACCTGTCAATAATGGGATATATGATTGATTAGTGACTAGTTTCTCTTACACCTTTACTTAAGATGACATGTGATTATTCTAGAATTGTTACTTTCATGCCCGATGGACATTTAAACGTGGACATTTGATTGATAAAAATGATGATTACCATTGCGCTATGATTATAGATGTATAGGATTGATGGATCCCAAGCTTTACTAGCATTTTAGATTTATCAATGATTATTGGAATACAACCCTTGCACCATGTACAGAGAGTGAATGTTTTATTGCGCCAATAAATATTGATGATGATGGCTTGATTTAGAGCTATATTATTACTACATGGTTAATTAAATTTAATGTATGATGGTTAATAGTAAGAAGTACTCTCACCCTTGGTTAAATGGAATGTGGTTGATAGAACGAATCTCAGTTAATCATGGATGTTGGTAGCTTTAGCGTTTTTGGTATTGATGGTGTCGGGCGGGATGTAGACACCTCCATGTTCCTCAGAACAGTCGTCAGCCCTGAGACCTTAAATGGTTAAAATCGATGGGAACCTGGGCTTGAGCGTTGCTTATGTGTCTTGGAGGTCCTAACCATTGCAGGGTAGGACGGGCGGGTAGTCAGTTCTACTTAGCATCGTTTGATCGTCGTTTATGCATGCAGTTACTTGTCGTGCGTCCTTGTCGTCTTTTTATGTTCATCATGGCTGCGTCTTATTCGTCGTCGGGTGGCGACCCAGAGTCGAATGCATTGATTGTTTCCTTGTACACGCGCGCACACACTTTTAAACACACACCCAAAAAAAAAAATTGCACTAGTCACTAGAGTTGGGTCATCGTAACGAGGAGGTCGTTACATTATTTGAGAAAGACAAAAGGGTCTACATAGATCAATCAAGAGACATTATCTTCATCTCAACTCAAGTCAATTAGATCAAATCAAGAGACAAAGTTGAAATAATGTTTGATTGATCGATAAAACAAATAGGTGATAAAATAAATATTGGAGAATATGATTTTAAATTAACCGAGATCATATTATACACATATGAAGGAAAAAAGTCCACATTGAAATGATTTCGCAAGGAACTAGGTGGAAATTATTCACACACTATCTAAAGTCAGTTTCCCTACATTTTTTTTATTATGGAAAAGATTTATATGGATGGTCTTGGGAAATCAATCATTTAACTACCACTAGGAAGAACTACCACTAGGAAGAGAGGTATTTGTATCGTCCTCCTTGTGTTCTATAAAAAAAAATATACCCTCAAAAGCAAGCAAGCACACTAATGCATTTCCTATACTCAATAGGAATATTTCAAAAAGAGAAAATGATCTTTGAAAAAAAAGTGATATATTAATGAGGAATGTCAAAAGAGAATATGGAGATCAATCAAGAAATTGGATCCTTCTCTTAAATTGATTAGATGAAATCAAGATATAGCTTCTCTATTTTAATTTTGTTTCATCTTTTCGAACAAGAACATGATCATATTTGTTCGAACATAAAAGAACATCCATTACTATCCTAGATATTCCCCCCTCCCCTATTGATGGTGAATTTTTATCTAATGTTTGAATGATCAATGTACAAATAAACAATAATGCAAAAATAAACCATAAGATAAATGTTGGACTATATGATTTAAATGTGATCAATATCATATTCTACACATCTAAAGGTTCAAAAATTCGACGATGAAATGCTATGTAAATAAACTAGGTGGAAAGCATTCACACAATATCTAAATTGAGTTTTCCTAATTTGGTCATTATGGAAATGAATTAGATGGAAGATATTGGAAAACCATTACCTTGTAACTACAACTGGAGGGAGAGGTCTTGATATCCTCCTCTTTCGATTCTATCTATAGGATAAAAGTTGATCTCTTGAGCACTTAATCCACATTTCTAGGTGTTGGCTGGAAAGCTATGGTGAAACAATAAAATAAAGAAAATCTTTAATTTGAGTGAGAGAAGAGAAAACCAAGATTATATATATATATATATATATATATATATATATATAATAGTAATACTAGTTGTTGTTATCTTGATACAGGGATTCCTATTCTATTGTTGAAAAGTTCTTGTACTATGTTTAAGCAAGTAGTACATGAGCTAAAGGGTATTGGATTTTCAATGAATTCAAGTGGGATGGAAGGAAAATACCTACCAAAATTGATTATTGGACAAATATTGTTAGATATAAGGTAATAATTATGTTTTATAAACTTCAATGGCTATAATGTAGATCAACATTTTACCAACAAGGAAAACATGGAAATCCAAATTGAGCAAGTGTTCATCAACCTTTTCGAACTTAAAAATTTAGATCAACTATTTTCCGATAAAAACCTTGCGTATGAAATGAAAATGGGGTAAGCGCTATGGAAATGTGGATAATACTCAATCCAAATTTTAATATGTGACAAAATTGTTTCTTTAAAGTGTTCTCCCTCCTCCCATGGTGGTATATATCTACTCTTACTTAGAAAAAGACCTTTGATGTTCAAATAAAAGCTATTTGGACAAGGAAAGAAAACATTGAAGCACATATAATTATGAAAAAAAACATTTTCAACACAATAAAAGATAACAAATATATAACATTCATAATATTGAATTCCTATAACTGGAAGTGCAAAATGATACTTAAAAGTTTCTTCGTTAACTAACTTTTACAACATGGAAATGCCATAAAATAATTAAAAGTTCTATTGAATTTATAAAACATGACTAAATACATAAAGAATCGAATATATTATGAACCATAATATACAACATTGTCACATAGAAAATATTAGTAAAAATTGTTAATCACTAAAAAAAAATACTAATATCTATAAATGCTAGTAGATGGGAACTTTGTTACATTTCTCTTTTTATTCTTGTAGTATTGAGAGAATGTTTCTTTAACCATATCTACTATATATCGAAACTAAGAAAATGTAGGTGCACGTGTTTTTCATTTGAATTAAGAAAAAATAGTAATTCAAGGATATCATTTTCCATGCACTTCAAAACATAGTTACTAATATAAATAACAACAAACTCACATAAGAGACTTTGAAGAGATATATTTATGATGATTGTGTTCCATAATGAATATGGATAAGTATAGTGACAAACAAATTGTGAGACACTTTCCTTACTTTCTAGTGTAATAGTAGTTTTATTTTTTTTAATATTTATTTTCAATATATTTATAAGCATATTGTACAAAAATAGTTGAGTTCCTCTTTATGGATAAAGCAATATATTGAAATTGACTATAAAGTGATGATTTGCACTAGGAATAGAGATATTCATCTTAGTAGACTAGACTAAGCATTATTTCCAATGATATTTATGATATGTAAATTTCATGGATATTACACTAGAATATTTTGTAACAACAGATCTGACAAATAAAACTGAAATTTACACTATGAAGGTTAAACTCCTTTAGATTCTAGAATATTTAGTTACTAATTTTCTTCTTATGCATGAAATAGATAAAATGTGGAAAATAGAGAAAAATAAAGTACAATCACACACAGTCCACAAGATAACACAAATATTTTCTATGGGAAACCCTTACGGGAGAAAACCCAACTAGAAGGTGAGCCTACTCTACTCTCTTTTCTCTGGTACCAAAATAATGCAAGTATAAAGGAAAATGTAATATCTATTGAGTTAATTGAGATATGTGGCATGTTAGGATTCTATAGAACATTAAACCCCTCTATTATGCTCTCTAATTTTCCACTCCCAATTTCCCTTCTTAGGTATGGAAGACAATACAATAACATAGAATCAAACCCCTTCTCCTAGTTTCCTAGTATTTAACATAGCCCGATAGTCATATAGTGGTAGGTTTTTCACTTCCTCAACCATCAATTGTGAAAGGGTTTTCGACGTTATAGAATACTGTTGAAATTAGATACATGTCTAGACCCATATACATGCATAATGAGGGTTGACGTGGCATCCTATGGTGCCACGGTGGTCAACACAATAAGCCAACTTGTGGGACGCATAATGTTTGCATATGAACTCTGATTGATGCACAGTCTACATGGTTCGAAAGGTCTCAGAGTATAAAACACCACATAGGAATTGTGCATAGGATTTGGACACCATAACCCCAAAAAACTATTTTTAATCCCTCAAAATGGATATGGAAGGGTTCAGGCCCCGATTTTGCAAAGTGGGAACTGCCACTAAATTGACCGTGCAAGTTGATTCCTCTAATTTTTCCATTTTGAAAGAATCAAGATAGATGAAAAATAATATGATGATCCAATCTAGATAATACCTACCCATTTAGGGAGGATTTTTGTGCCAAAAATATTTATTAAATTAGGTTAGGAAAGTTTTCTACTACCTTCTCCTTAGAGTACCACTTTGATTTTCCTAGATGTTGTCCTTTTAACCCAATATGCTAAAGGTTATCTTACCCTGATATTGTAGTTCTAGAATACTTCTGCAAAAATATGTCATATACTTACTCTTCCTGAGCATCTAGTGCTACATCTTCTATGGAAGGTAGGAACTGCTCCTCCTCTTGATCCAACATGATAGTATCATAGAGTTGGATATTCTCCACATTCACTACTAAGTAAATGTGCATGTATGGGGGTATAATGCATCTATAGGAATTATCTCCCACCTTTTCCAATACCTCATTGAAAGGACCATATTGAAAAGCCTTGATATTCTTACTAAGACCCTGTAACCTTTCCTTATTTAGCTGTAACCATACTCTGACTCCTAGTCTAAATGTTCCCTATGTTTTATGCTAGTTATGTCTAGCCTTGTAATTTTCCTGTGACTTCTTTAGTGTCTTTTGTACTTGAAAATGTATCTTCTTGATCTTCTCAAAAAACATTTCTACTTATAATGCATATATTGTGAGGCCCTCCCTCACTACTCCTTATTGTCCATATACAACATCTAAGGATGAAGGTGACAAATACCCAGAGCAAGCTTCAAATGGTGACTTACCAGCAGAAGTGTGGAATGATATATTATAACAATGTTGTATATAGATTATATTTTCATCTCAGGTATTTGGATGCTTCTGATTGTAGCCCCTCAAAAGTGACACTAAATTCCTATTGACTACTTCTGTCTACCCATCTGTCTTTAAATAGAATGTTGTAGACCTCTTCAACTTAGTTTGAATCTTCTCCCACAATGTAGTCCAAAATGCACTGAGAAATATAGTATCCCTATTTGAGATGATGTTCCTTGGTATCCCAAAGTGCACCCAAACCTTTTCAAGGAAAAAATTTGTTTCTTCCCATCCCTCAAAGGTATTTTTACAAGGCATGAGAATGCACATTTTGTTGAAATTGTCAACTACCACAAATAAATAGTCATGTCCCTTCCACATGGTTGGTAAACCTCCCAAAAAATCCATATAAATGCTTTCCCAAGTTTGAGTGGGTACAGGTAAGGTATGGTATAGACCTTTATTCATATTACTAGGCTTGCTAGTACAACAGAGTATATATCTTGTAATATACCACACTACATCTTCTTGCATTCTAGGTCAGTACACATACCTTTGTAAATTGGAAACTATCTTCCCAATCCCAAAATGACTTGCTACCTTTGATCCAGATTTATGAGCAGAAATAACTGAATAATATATTGAATATGATAACATAGAGATACGAAGAAAAAAACAGATAACTAGTGAACAATAATTTATATTAAATAAACAAAATAGGTTAAACTGTAAAGTTGCGGAACTAAAACAACTTGCTCGAATGGTGGTAGCTATCTCTGAGAATAGATGTGGCTTCTACATGCATCCATCTAAGAAGAATGATTAAAATGAGGCTCCAAAGGCCTTTTTAAGATTACTCATGAATTCCTAAACCCTACACATCCAAAAGCCTAACACTAGGTGATGAAACACCAAAAGTTATGTTGGCCCCAATGGATAAGTTGGTACCTCAACTTCTCAAGGTCGTAACTTTGGCATACAAACTCCACTTTAGGCATGTGATAGCCCATTGGAAAAGTGTTTTCGAGAAATACACATTATTCCATCAAACTCTAACTCACTCTAGAATTTTACTATGGCAAGACAAAAAAACATTGTTTAGGACCCCAAAACGACCCTGAAAGTACAAAAAGATGTACTGATATTAAAACTTCCAAAATAAGATAGTTGGAATAGGTCGACATCCACTAATATCCACTGGATTCTGTGTAGGGCTTTAGGACAACCACTAAAGTGTAAAATCCACAATTACAAAGAACTGTCTTCATTACACAAAAACTTGTTGAACTAAAAATTGTCAAGATGAGCCAGTTGGAATAGGTGGGTGGCCACCAATATCCACCTGAATCAATCCTCCCTCCTTAGGAATCAATGGTATCCATTGTGTTGAGTTCCCCAATGAGGTGAGGAAATTTATTTTGAATTTTTCCCCAGGTGAGCCACTTTCCTTGGTGTAGGATTTGCCTTGTCTTGACAAGATGATAAATTTGGATCCTTTGTTGGCGAGTACCCTTGACCCATGTGGCCATGATATGATTAGTGTATGCTTGTTCCATCAAACTAGTGTGATACCTAGTGTTGATCATGGCAGTCTTGTACTTAGCATTGGCTTTATGAAAAATCTCATGGACCTGTTTGTGGATGTGCTGAATCTACCCAATGAATCTGGTGGATTTTTTGGCCTTAGACTAAACATGGGAAGATTCTACCTATGTGGTTGCAAGAGGTAGTGCAACATCAATGTGACCCAAGGGTTGGAATCCCATCCCCACCTGAAATGGGATATGGTCGGTGGAGATATGGAGAGCCATGTTGTAGTTGTGTTGAACATAGGTAAGAATTTGATCCTATGTACGCAAATGCTTAGAGTTATACTTGTGGAATATGTCCAAAATCATTCGATTAACGACCTCTGTTTGGCCATAGTTTTTGGGGTGGAAAGCAGTGGATTTATTCAGCTTGGTGTCCAATAATGACCAGAGACTCGACCAAAATGTGTTGAGGAACCTGTTGTCTTGATATAAGATGATGGTTTGTGGTATCCCAAAATGGACCCATCCTTGTTTGAATAAGAGATTATAAGTATCTACCATTGTGATGCTCTTCTTCCAGGCTGTGAGAATGTCCATCTTTGAAAAATGATCAACCACCACAAATACACAATAATTTCCTTTCTTGGTGGATAGAAGGCCAGACATGGAATCGATCTAGATGGATTCCCAAGGCATCTCAAGAGTAGGAATAGGGGCATATAAGACTTTATTCTTGATGGATTTCATGGAAATGGCACATGCAGTGCAAGATCTTAAATACTTGCTTACATCCTGTCGAAGTTTTGGCCAATAAAAATGTTTCTGAATAATGAGCATAATTTTCTCCATGCCAAAATGTCTTGCCATCTGAATGTAGTGACCCTCCAAAATAATCTTTGCATGCTCACTTGCAGGAACACAAAGGTGGCCCATATGTCATAACAATCCATCCTGAATGTAAAAATTGGTGACATTTGTGCCTGTACCCAAGAGATGATAGGTGGTGGAAAAGTCAGGGTCATGTTGATAAAGTTGAGGCCACTTAGATTCCTCATGCCCATAGTAATGGAGCATGGTGGTGAGTGAAACAACGAGAGGAAAACTGAGGCATTCAACGACATGATTTGTGGTCCCTGTCTTATACTTGATGTTGATATGGAACTATTGTAGGTATGTGGACCACTTTTGATGGCGATCATTCTATGACTTCACTTGTGTCTGTATGAACTGCAGAGGCATGTGATTAGTGTGGATGATTTTCTCCTTGCCCAGAATGTAATGTTTCCATTGACAAAAAGATTTCACAATGGAATAAATTTCCTTGTCATAAGTTGGGTATTTCTGGATGGTATATGAGAGTGTCTCACTATGGTATGCTACTAGATGACCATGCTGAGTGAGAACTGTGCCTACAACATAGTCAGAGGAATCAGTCTCAATATAGAAGGATTTTTGTAGATTGGGTAAGGAGAGTACTGGAGCTGAGCACAAGTGATGCTCTAGATCATCAAATTCTTATGTTGTGCATTTTTCCATGTGAACTTTTCCTTTCCACCGTCCTTGGTTACTTGGATGAGGGCCCATGCAATATGGGAGAATACCAACATGAAACTTTGGTACAAGTTGGAAAGTACCAAGAATATTTGAAGCTCAGATAGTGTCGTCAGGGATGGCTAGTCACAAATGACTTGGATCTTAGCTGGATCCACATGTACCCCATGCTCATAAACAATGTAGCTCGATTATTAGACCTCATTCATGCCAAATGAGCATTTTTCCAAGTTGGCATATAGCTTGTGCTACTGCAGAGTTCTCAAAACCTGCTAAATATGTTGCATGTGATCCTCCCAAGTTCCATTGAAGATGAGGATGCCATGTAGATATACCACCACAAAATATTTGGTGAAGGATCTCAATACATCATCCATCAATATCATGAAATTTGTTAGTGCCTTTGTTAATCCAAAGGGCATGTCCATCCATTCGAAGAGACCTTATTTAGATTTGAAAGATGTGTTCCATACATCAGTCAGTTCGATGGGAACCTAGTGGTAACCATAATTTAGGTCAATCTTGTTGAATAACTTTTCCCCCTTGAGTTGGTCAAGAAGGTCATGAATTTGAGGAATTGGGTACGGGTTCCTGACTATGCTTTTGTTTAATTCTATGTAATCAATGCAGAGCCACCAAATCCCATTTTTCTTCTACACTAGTACAATCAAGCTTCCACAAGAGGAGGATTTGGGTCAGAGGTGACTCTTTTGAATAAACTCTTGTATGTGGTGCTTGATTTAGTCATTTTACATCAACAAATGACAATAGAATGGTCCATTAAGAAGAGTTGCACCGGGGGTTAGATAATTTAGATGCTTGACTTGGTAGCACATCATTTCCCCAGTGGCCGAGGAGAAGATGTCTTTGTACTCTTCCAGGATGTTGTCCACTTGCTTCTGCTGCAAAGAGAGGCTCTGTGTAGAGGTCAAGGATGTGGAGATGACCTCTTTCTTACAACGAGAATGGATCACAAAGAAGAAAAACTTCCTAGTCTGTGAAATGAACTTACTACATTGCTTAGCAGAGATTAAATAAATAGAGATAGGCATTGCTACCTCTGTTATCCTGTACAATTTTCTACCTAAAGTAATAATAACAATGTGGGGTCTAGATTCATACACAACATGTTGCTTCCACAAATATGGATGGCCTAAAATAAAATCACAAACTTCAAGGGGATAAATATCATACAATACCTTTTCTTTGAATGGAATGATGTCTTAGGGTAGACGACACTTTTGGGTGACACAAAGATCTCTGCCTTAGTGAATCCAGCCGATGGTATAGGTTCACGGGTGCAGTGTTATCGGTAGGTCCATCCGCTTGCGATGTTTATTGATATCAGGTTCTTTTGACTGTCACTATAGAAACTGAAATGAAGTGGAGCCACCTTTACGCACATATGTGACTGAAAGAGGCACTCTTCTTCCTCTAGTTCTTATGATTTGCCCGGTTTCACTTTTGTGGTAGAGATAGTGGCATTGGGTTCGGCATCAATAATCTAATTCCCACTTTCTATATTTGATTCAGAGTCAGAATATTCCTTAAACACAGAAGATTTCATCTTGGTCAGCATTGATTGATTGGAATGAGATTATTCAATGTTGTGCCAAGGGATTTTATGGTACTCACACCACTTTCCTGTGTCCTTATTTGACTTCTCATTACCCTTCCAGGGTTGCGGATTGGACTGGTTGTCTTGAGAGAGACCATGTTTTCTTTGTCCCTTGTTTGGTGGGTTGGGACCACCTTTTCCTTATTTCGATTGCAAGGAATTCGCAGATCGAAACTCTCGCGTATTATGCTTAAATGTTTGCTCGATATTGACAACATATCTATAATCTGCACCTAATGATGTGATGTCCAGAAATTCCATTTCCATTTGAATGTATCTATGTATAAAGTTGCGTTATTTGGGCACCTTATGTCGTTCAAAGTATTTGATACCCAATTTGGTGGGTAGAGGATGGAAAATATTGTTCAAATCTGGTATTGTCTAGTCCCTTTCCTAATGCAGTGTGGTCCATCTTCTGTACTAGGCCTCATAGCTTGCAACAAGGTAGTAATGTTCTTTATGGAATCCATGAAGGAATCCTTTATGGGGGAGACCACAAATATTGTATATTTCTATGTGTATCTTTTCTCAGAATAAGTATCCCACCAATATTTAACATGGGGGACAACCTTACTACTTAACATGGGGGATGACCTTGAGGAGTTCAAAAGTAATATTTTCCCTATCGGAAAAATTGTGGACAAAAAAATATCCTTCAAGTAGATTCATCCATTTATCTATAGTATTTGCATCTATCAGTCCTTAAAATAATGGAATATAAAAATTTTCTTGTACCTTGAGGGGGGTTGTGTGCCCACTTGATGAATATGTGTCTCATGTGGGCAACCAATGAAAGAGCTATGCAAAGTTGTCCATCATTTCGTTCCTTTGTCATGCAAGGAATTCCTTGAGAAACAATTTAAAAGGATCTCTCATTCCATAATATTTATTCTCGTACCCCATGAGTTTTGGTTGGGCTCGGTGCAAATGAACTTGCAAAGGATCAACTAGTTCGACTCCCAACCTTTTGTACCCAGATTTTGTGAGGGACATGCACAAAGGAAAACACATGAAGAGAAGACGACTTTGATACCACTGATCCGGATTTATGAGCTAAAGGAAATGAATAACATATTTAATATAATAACACTGAGATACGGATAACAACAATAGATATCCAATGAAAAATAACTTCTATCGAATACAGAAAATAGGATGAAATTGTAAAAATGTGGAACTGAAACAACTTGCTCGAATGGTGGTAGCTATCTCTGAGAAGAGATGTGGTTGCTACGCGCATTTGTATGAGCATAATGATTACAATGAGGCTCCAGAGGCCTTTTTAACATTACTCATGAATTCCAAAACCCTAGAAATTCAAAAACCTAACCATAGGATATGAAACACCAAAATTTATGTGGGCCCCGATGAGTAAGTTGGTACCTCAACTTCTCGTGGTCATAATTTTTTCATATGACCTTTGTTTTAGGCATGTGATATCCCATTGGAAAGGTATTTTTGAGAAGTACATATTATACCATAAAAATATGACTTTCTCTATAGTTCGACATTGGAAAGCCAAAATAAAATTGTTAAGGACTCCAAAATGACCCTAAAAGTACAGAAAGATGTAATGATATGAAAACTTCCAAAATAATCCAGCTGGAATAGGTTGGAGGACACCAATATCCACCTAGATGTTGTGTAGGGATTAACATCCCCAAAAGTGCATAAACCACAATTACAAAGAAATGTACTCATTACAAAGAAACCTGCTGAACTAAACACTGTCAAGATGAACCAGTTGGAGTAGGTGGGTGGCCACCAATATCCACCTAGGTCAACCTTGGAGGTGTAAGCCTCTCTGATAAGTTGTAGCCATTCCCATTTTAGGATATATAGGTTATCTCTATTATAGAGTAAACCATTATATAAATGATATTTATCCTTACCATCACCTTATTATATATTAATTTGGCTCTGTAGATGTTGAAACACCTACTTGAAGTCCTCATCTTTTTTGTATGCCTCTTTCTTTGCATCATCGGTAAAAGGCTCCATCTGCATAAAATTTTCCAAATATGTAATATTGGATATGGGTGGATGTGAAAGCATGTCGAGAAAATTATTCATGATACCCTTATACTTTATGACCAAATGAATTTTTTGTAACAGCCCCATCCACTTGTACTTTCCAGTTTGTTGTAGCTTACTCTAGGATTTCAAATACTGTAGTGGTTGGTGATATGTGTGGATGATGATATCCTTTCCCGTTTGATAGTTCTTCCACTTTATGAAAACTTGTATCAAGGTATAGAGATCATTTTCATAGGTAGTGTATTTGATAACCACCCCATGAGAAACTTCAGAGGGATAACATAAATTCCTTCCTCCCTTCCTTAGTACTAATCCCATGGCATACCCACTTGCAACTATCTCCAATTCGAAGGGAGTATACACCTTTGAAAGTGAAAGTACTAGTGCTTGAATGACCTTTATTTTCATCTCATCAAAGGTCTTTTTATGGTTCTTCACCCACTACAAACTCTTACCATTGGTTGGTATGACATGGAGTGGTACAACTACCAGTGAAAATGAAGTTATGAACTTCCACAAACATTATTTTTCCCCAACAAAACTTCTAAATTTGGTGACATTTGTAGGAACTTGAAATTTCATGAAGGCCTCCATCTTCGTGGGATCTATTTTGAGCTCCCCTCCACTGATCACATACCCAAAATATGCCAAAGACTATTGATCAAAATCACATTTATTTATATTTTCCAATAGTTGGTGCTTCTTCAGAGTCTTTAACACCTTCATAAGATGTGAGATGTGCTCCTCCTAGGAATCACTATAAACCACTATATCATCAAAATAAAGTATACACCAAAAATATAGATAAGGGAGTAAAACATAGTGAACACTAGTCTCATAAATGTGTCTGGTGCTTTCATAAACCAAATGGCATAACCAACCACTCATACAAATCTTACGTCATCTTGAAGATAGTATTCCAAGTATCTTCTTCTTTTAATTTTACCTAGTGATATATTTATTTCAAATCCAACTTAGTGAAGTACATGGAATGCTACAACTAGTCCAACAAATCATCTATCCTTGGTAGAGGGTATTGATTCTCTAGTGTAATCTTGTTTAATGACCTGTAATTGATACAAATTATCCAAGTCCCATCCTTCTTGGGAACAATTATGATGGCTGACCCACAAGGTGAGGCACTTGGTTTTATGCTCCAACAACTGTTGCAACTACTTATTCACTTCATTTGCTTCTAGAACATACTATCTATAAATCCCAATATTCGACAATGGCAATTCTGTGATAACTCTATTCGATGCTCCACATCCCTCTTAGGCAGTATCCCTTTAGGATCCTTGAACACTACTTTTTATTATTATAGAAACTCCTCCAACTAATGTTTCTTCTCTTTAGTACAACCATATATGGATTAATTCACTTTCATTGACTCACCATCACACTAATTTTCTCTTAATTAAAGAAAAACATATTTCTTACTAGAACATATAAACTTGTTATCTGGGTTGGCACTTACTAGTGAGATATTTGACTTTCATTTATGCACATTAATTATTTAAGACTTCCCATCGTTGATTAGTCAATATTGGTTGGATATTTTCATGAATATTTCATTCCCTCATAGACATTTAATGAATTCCGAACAATACTACATATACATCAATGGGTAGTACATCCAATTCCACTTCATCAATAAAATCAATACTTATAGAAAATTTAATCTTAAACAATTTCCTTACCTCTATCTCTACATCCTTATTTACCCAACCCAATGGATACAGGATAGGATGATCATGAACCTCCAATCCAAGATTTCTTAATAGATCCATTGTTGTTACCACTGGCTATTATGGCATGGAGTGATCGAGTTTCCATTGAAAATTAAGCAATGAATTTCCACAAATATTGTGTTTTCTTAATAAAACTCCAAAATTCAGTGACATTTGTAATAAATGGCCATTTCAAGATGGCCTCCATATTTGCGGGATATATTTTGATCTCCCCTCCACCAATTGCATACACGAAATACATGAAATACTTCTTAGCAAACTCAGATTTATTGATATTGGTGAGTAGTTGGTGCTTCCTTAGAGTATATAACACTTGCACAGGATTTGATATGTGCTCCTCCTAGGTAGAAATATGAAATAATATATCATCCAAATATACAATAACAAATGAATTTAGATATGGGTGTAAAACATAATTCATTAGTTTCATAAATGTAGCCAGTGCATTGCATAAACCAAATGGCATAACCAACCACTCATACAAACCTTGCCTTGTCTTGAAGGAAGTATTCTATGTATATTCTTCTTTGAATCATACATGGTGATGTTGTTATTTCAAATCCATCTTAGTGAAGTACTTGGCATTTTGCAGTTGTTCCAACATATCATCAATCTTTCGTAGAGGGTATCGATTCTTCATTGTAATCTTATTCAATGCCTTGTAATCAATACACATTCTACATGTCCAATCCTTCTTGGGAAACATTATGATGGTTGAACCACAAGGTGAGGTGATTTTTCGAATCAGACCCTTCTCCAACAACTATTGTAGCTACTTCTTCACTTAATTTCCTGATAGAACAAACTATTTAGACAACCCTATATTCGACAATTTCAGTATTCTTGAAATAATTGTATTTCATGCTTCAAATCCCTATTGGGTGGAAACCCTTTAGGATCCTTGAAAAATACTATGTATTAACGTAGCAACTCCTCCAACTAAAGTTTCTTCTCTTTAGTACACCCCTATAGGGATTCCTTCTCTCCCATTGACTCATCATCATACTTATTTTTTTTTAAGAAAAGTAAAACATATTTCTTACTACAATTAATCAACTTATTTTCCTGCTTGACACTTACCACTGACATATTTGACCTCCCTTTATGTTTTTTTATGATGTAATACATCTCATTCTTGATCAGATAGTATTGATTGGCTCTCTCCATCAATATTGCATCCTTCATTTAAATGTAAGGGATTCCAAATACTACTCCACATACATCAAGGGGTATTACGTCCAATTGCACTTCATCAATAAAATAAACACTTACATGAAATTTAATATTACACTATTTTGTTACCTTTATATATGAATCCTTGTTTACCCAAACCAATGGATCGGGGCTAGGATGATCATGAACCTCCAATCCAAGCTTCTTGACTAGATACACCACTATGATATCAACTTATGAACCAAAGTGGAATAGAGCATCTATATGTGTATTCTTGACTTGAATATTAATGTGGAAGAGCTTGGTCATCTCCTATTTCTGGTGATGAAGGTTACTCAGATTAAAAAATTATTTTCATCCATATTTGATTTGTTTTCAACCTCATTTCTTGAATATGCAGCTAAAGGATTATTATTATTATTATTTTATGTCCTTCTTGCAGTTCTTCAGGTTCATCTCTAGATGTAGTTTGAAACATACTTCCTTGTTTCTACCATCAATGTTGCAATGATTGCAACAATTTCTAGCATATTTTCACTGATGTGTAGTGGTCTTTTTCTTCGTATCTTTCCCCCTTTCTAGTTCTTCTTCCCCTCCTTGGAATATTCTTGGTGATATTTTTGCTTCAAACCACTTGGATGCCCCTTTTTTTGGTCTATGTTTTCAAGTTATTATTCTTGTACAAATGTCACATTTATTATCCTTGGCTTTAAGACAATAACCTTATTTTTTTATATGGTTGTGTAAGCCTCGTATATACTTGAGGAGTACATATCGGTTTGTGCGAGAGATACCCAACATGATGTCCATCTTTTTTAACATAGTGGTGTACTTTTGTATAGTCTTCCCTTGCCTCTTCCTGAAGTAATTCTATCATATCCATTGGTCCTAAACATACCCAATAGGTTAGAATTGGGACTTGATGAGGGTTTTTAGTTCCTTGCAACTACTTACTGGTGAATCACTCTACATCCTAAGTGTTTCCAGATGGATTTCCCACCACATTAAAGCATATCCCTCCATATTCAATCTAGTAAATGAAATATTTTTCTCTTCATATATATGGTGAATGTTAAAACAAAATTCTAGTTGTTGCAACCAATGATTAAGTTTTAATGCATCAATATCACCTCGATATAGCTTTATGTCCATGTTATATTCTATAATGAATAGGGAATATGAAGGGTTCACGACACTCGAACTCATATGCTATTTCTTTGATTCTTTCCATGGCTCCTTTCTTGAGTCTTCCTGATATCCCTATTTTCCCTTTGATCTAATATCTGATTTAGAGAATCCACCATCTCTGGACGATTTCAGGTTGCTTTATGTTGGAATATTGGTTGTTGTCATTGATGTCAACCCTAGTCATGGGTTTTGGACCGCAAGATTGATAAAGGTATTTGGACATGAAGGACAATTCACATACATATAAAACACCCATGAATGGGTAGTATACATCATGTTGTTTACGGTGGTATGTGGCACGTCACGTGAATCCTCATGGTTGAGGAGAAATGAATTTTTGAATATGACAAAGTGAATTGAAGAAGGAAGTACATGTAGGCCCTGAAGATAATTAAAGAAAAGAATTACAAAATGAGAAAGTGTCAGGTTGGCCCTAATATTAAAATGAAGTGACATAAATGGTATAAATAAACATCATTATACATTCATTTTGATACAATTCAAATTTCATAGGAAATAATAAGTAGAGAAGGCCGGATTTCAAGGGAGGATGAAGTCTTTTGGTGATGTGTTCTAAGGTATGTTATTTTCAGGTCATCTTACCATTTTTGCTATACTTTTTTTTCTAGAATGATTCATATGGTTAAATCGCTATGGTATTGAGAAGACATATCAAGGTACCTCTCGTAAAAGTTCATCTCTTGATTCACTTTAATTATGGAGATACACTCTATGGAAGATAAGGTTTGTGACCAGTCCTGAAGCTAGTCAATAAATAGGTGTTTCGGGTAAGACAGTCATAACGTCTTCATAGAGAATCCAAATGAAGTGGGACAAATTTCATTGGAAAGAGTATGGAATGTAGTTTCTTGTGTGCGAGTTTAAGAATCGGATGTTAATTATTGAGCATGGGACATTCTGGGAAAATTCACTCTACTTAATAGACTAGAATTGAATAAAGTCTACCATTCTTTCTATAACCTCTTTTTGGGGAGGATTCAAGAAGTGAAAATTGGAGGAGTTTCTGAGAATACATTGAGTAATATTATCTACAGGATCATAGTGTTCCAAGAATTGAAGAATTTCATAAATTGACGAAGTCTCAGAAAGCATTATCAGGTTCTATATGATGATTGGTTGATGGTGATGATTTAATGTAAAGCTTTATTATCTCTCATGTATT
>JZKD02S2144009.1:147015-168309 GCA_000966675.3 Picea glauca
GATAATTAAAGAAAAGAATTACAAAATAAGAAAGTGTCAGGTCAGCCCTAATGTTAAAATGAAGTGACATAAATGGTATAAATAAACATCATTATACATTCATTTTAATACAAGTAGAATTTCAAAGGAAATGAGAAGTAAAGAAAGTTGGATTTCAAGGGAGGATGAAGTCTTTTGGTGATGTGTTCTAAGGTATGTTATTTTCAGGTCATCTTACCATTTTTTTCTATAATTTTTTTTCTAGAACGATTCAAATGGTGAAATCGCTATGGTATTGAGAATACATATAAATGTACCTTTGGTAAAAAATTGAACTCTTGATTCGCTATAATTATGGAGATACACTCTGTGGAAGATAGGGTTTGTGACCAGTCATGAAGCTAGTCAATAAACAAGTGTTCTGGGTAAAACAATCACAAATTCTTCATTGCGAATCCAAATGAAGTGGGACAAATTTCATTGGAAAGAGTATAGACTTTAGTTTCTTGTGTGTGCGTTTCAGAATCGGATGTTAACTATTGAGCATGGAGAATTATGTGCAAGTTCACTCTCCTGAATAGACCAGCATTGAATAAAGTCTACCATTCTTTCTATAACCTCCTTTTGGAGAGGATTCAAGGAGTGAAAATTGGAGGCGTTTCATAGAATACATTGAGTAATATTATCTACAGCATCAGAGTACTCCAAGAATTGAAGAATTGCAGAAATTGAAGAAGTCTCAAGAAGCATTATCAGGTTCTATGTGATGATTGGTTGATGGTGTTGATTTAATGTAAAGTTTTATTATCTCTCATATATTATTGCGTGGAAGGAAGGGGCAAGGATGGATAGTTCAACTCTCTCTTGATATTGGAGGATTGTATCTTCCTCTTGGAGGTTTATCCCTCCCTTTACATTTGGAAGCTGTAGCTACCTTTGGAAGTCATTACTTCCCTTGAACAATAACTATTGATTGTTTCTCATATATTGTGCATGGTGTATTGTGGTGTATTGGTGTAACTTCTATACTATTTTTTATTGATCATTGGATATAGTTGAATGGTTTAAGTATAAGTTGAAAAAGGTTTTAAATTGTACTTGATACTGATTCACCCCCCTCTCAGTATCAACACTTTCTAGAGCTAGCATGAGGAGGTTCATATTGTGATTTATGTTGGCGACTTGTTCTTCCAAGCTATCAAATATATCTTATGCTACATATCGAGGTTTATTATGAACAGACTCATATACCATGGATAGGGTTTCTACAAATTCTCTTGAAGATGATTCTTGGATCGTGTAACTTCCCAGAAATACCCAAAATAAAATTCTGTTATGATACAAATATGATTTGTAAACAACCATGGATATTCAATTGGAACAATTCGTCACAACAAATCTAACAAATAAAACCGAAATCTACACTATGAAGGTTAAATTCCTTTGGATTCTAGAATATTTAGTTGTTGATTTTATGTTTATGCATCAAATAGATAAAATGCAGAAAATTCACAATAGTAAATTACAATCATGCACCATCCAAAAGATAACATTGTAACAACCCCTCTGTTACATCATAACCAATTGATAACAGTAAGGGGATTTTTTTTTCTTTTGAAACATTAATACATTAAGAAAACATCACTAGAACAAGTTAAACTTGATATCAACATACTTCAGTCATACGCAGTCTAATTCATTAATCTCGGTGCACGAATAGAGATGGATGAAATGTCAATGTATTAACGATATGCCATATCCCATAATTATCACATACAACAAGAGTAAAACATCATTATCCTTCAAGATAAACCACAACCAGTTTAATCACACAACATCATTTATTCTAACAAAATAATTCATCATACAAGGAAATCAAGAATATCTACCCATCCAATCTACCTGTAAGGTTAGGACCTCCAAGGCACATAATCAACTCTCAAATTCAAGATTCATCCCATTGATTTTGACCACTTAAGGTCTCATGACTGGCGACTGTTCTGAGGAACAAGGAAGTATCTAATTCCCATATTTTCAGTCCAAACCAAACATCAAATAAGTTACCAACATACCTAGTTATATTTTCTTCAACACATAAAAATATAGTCACAAGATCATCATTTTATATATCCCAATGCGTATTATTACAGTAATTCATCATCTTATTCAATTAAGGGATAAGAACTAATTTCAGTAAAATCAACGAAATAAACTTAAACAGTAAAATAGATTCCCTTAAATAGACAATTTATCATCTATGACAGTCTTAATATTACTCATCTCTACCTAGAATAAGTGTGACAACCCTACAATGTACAATCAAGTAGTTATACATGAGATCTATATCACAAGTTAAAAAAGGAAGAGAACAATAGATAAAATATCTCAGCACGAGGTAGAAAAATAAGCATACTTGGGACCTTGGTGAACCAACAATTATTGTGAAGAAGAAAATCTTGTAATTGAAAGAAAGTTTTTTCTAAGATTTAATTAATAAGTTTTCTATAAGAAACCCAAAGTTCCTCTTCTGGGTGTCACAGTGAAATATAACTAGAGCCAACTCCAAAAGTATGTAGACATGCTCCTTTAGAGGCTGCATCTCAGAAGAACAAGACTCGGTATGCACTACGACCCTCTCAAGTCGGGCCTAGGTCTTAAATTTCAAAAGAACAAATCTCAGGAGAGACAATGAGAATTTACATAGGGGAGGTGCAAGCATGAACTCAACCATCAATGACGATAGCTCAGTTACTGTAATATCTTGGAGTTGTAGAGAAGGACCGTTATATCAACATTCGATTAAGTCCCAACCATCGAAGCACAATACGGGTATATCAATGATGGGGAGCCAATGAAGGATCAAAGGGTTGAGTTAACGATCGTGTATTTCTTGGTTTCGTAATCCACACAGGCTATCGATCGTCACCTACAAATAGTTCAACGGTTGGCATTGATCCCACTATGAATGAGAGATTTCTATTACAAAAATCAGGAAAGGATTTAAACATCGTGCTAGTCGAGACTCCACAATCCTTCCTAGAAATCTATATTCATTATTGATTTAATAACGACCATTGAAACAGACCGTCGATTATCACTCAAGGATTTGAGCTAAGCTCATAGCTCTCAGTCATATGAAGGGAGAACAGAGGCCCTTCGGGATACATGATTGTGACTTGAAGACCAAATCGCGAGGTGTATCTACATCATAGATCAATGGCGAATGCTAGTTGTTGGATCCATAACAATTTGGAGATTCAACAAGTTTGAGTTAACAATAGATAAGAGTTGAAAAACCTCGAAGCTCAAAAGTCCCGGAGTGAAGGACAATCATAGATATAAATAACAATCACAAGTTGTTTTATATATGAGCCTATGTTCTTCAATGGTTCAGTAATTTTCTACTCTGACACAACTCGAGTCAGTAGGTTTAAGGTGAAGGAACTCCTGGAGTCCCAAATTCTGAAGTAAATCCTCACTTTGAAGGTTGGTTACGTGCATCCTATGGATGAAGGTTTTTTGGTGATAAAGGTTCCGAAGTCTTGGAGCCCAGATCTAATCTTGACCTTCATCGAAGGTTTAACAAGGACCGTCATATATAAGGGTTCGACCTTCATTAGTTCGATAGGAACTTGAGTTGTAGAAGAAAAAATATCGGAATATGGGAGCTCTGGAATTACTTCCATTTGTAGATCGGAGCAAGGTAAAGGAACCATTGATCTATGAGTTAATCAGGATTCGACTCTCCGACTAAGTTAAGAGGTAAATTAAGTATTATGAAGACCCTGAAGTTCTGAAATTCTGTAGTAAAGGAGATCTGTAGAGCTAGAGAACAATCAATGACCATAGATCTTGAAGTCTTAGTCCTTCAGACGTTCAAAAATTTGACACTCCAAAGGAAAGAGGGTTGTAGATGCAAAGGTGAAAAACTCCCGGAGTTTCGAACTCTGGAGTAGATGAAAGTCGTTGATTTTAGGGGGAGTGTAAGCTATTTTATCTTCGATCTCTTTGATGGTTTGATGATCCGGGTGAACATTCTAGGGTTGTGAAGTAGGGAAAACCCTGAAGTCTGGAGTTTCATAGTGGATCTCCACCATAGAATCTCATGTTGGGAGAAACTCCGCTAGTTGTTAGATTAATTTGTTAAAATTCAATGAAGGAGGGTGGTAGGGAAGGGTAACCTACAACTGTCAGTCAACTTATATTATGTCCAACTTCAACCGATTAAGACTTTGGGAGAAAGGAGTGTTGAGTTTAATAAACCTATGGAGCACCCTAGTCCCAGAGCTTCGAATAGCACCCTTTATTGAGCACTGGATTCTATACCCTGATCACATGCCTAACTTGTTTAAAGAAAAGGGATAATGCCCAAGATTGAAGAAAGTAAAAATTTATAAGTTCGGAGACCTTCGCATAGATATCCCAAGATCCCAAAGTTTGAAATTTAGTTACTCTAGCACAAGGATTTCTCGTTATTGATAACTTGGGTTAACCAAGAATTTTAACCAGAGAAACACAATAATTTTGGATTAAACAAACCATCGAGGATCCACCATTTGATAAAAAATAAATATCATGAACTTAAAACAGGAAGTTATGGCACAAGTTCAGATCCAATACGCCTCTCAATAGAGATCCAATCATTAGAATTGATTTAGATTTTAAATGAATTTCAATAAGGAAACTCATGAGATAATTTCAGAACTAACTCCATGGTTTACTAGTGAGAAAATCACTAATCCATTTCTGAAATAACATCAACTGAAAAATCTGCTCACACATAATTCACTTATGGATCAAAATTCAGACCTTATCATAGACTAATTACCATAAAATTCACATTTTACAATGACGATCATGCTGCTCACAATTACGGTTCAAAATGCATCTAGAATTACAACCAGAGTTTAAAACATAACCATTGTA
This sequence comes from Picea glauca, assembly GCA_000966675.3. Lineage (NCBI taxonomy): Eukaryota > Viridiplantae > Streptophyta > Pinopsida > Pinales > Pinaceae > Picea > Picea glauca. The sequence continues at coordinate 151,921 of JZKD02S2144009.1, forward strand.
AATATTGTTCGTTTGCAGAAACTCTAAATTAAAATATATCTCTGAACTAAATATCATTGACAACAAATGTAAATATGGGAATTAAGGCTTTCCGGGGATGCTACAGAGACCCTATCAATCTAACATACTTCTACATTAATGATACAAATAAATTTGGAATAAAAATACCAGGACCAAAGAATGTTGCGTGGTAAATATGCCTTCAAGTCTTATTCTCAATCCCTTCCTTTGCTTCTTAATCATCGAGAGTTCACCGATACATCCCAGCCAACACAAGGGGTACTCTTCTTCCCCCTTAGTCCCCCAAGCTGCAAAGGGTCTAAGCATAGAAACCAGAACACAATATCTTCCAGGATTTCCTTGCAAGGAAGAGCTTCCACTCTTCTCACCAACCTAGAGTCCCAACTATCACAAGTAAAACACAGTGAGTAAAAAATTTGGAAGCATAACATTGTTTCCAAAAAGTTCCATCTGCTTCCCTTCTACATCAATATCTTTATAGAATTCTCTCTCAAAATCATTTTTATTTTTTATAATTCATTTAAAGGATTATTCACCCACTATAGGTGTCACATTCTCCCCTGGTTTCACAAGTAATTTCTCTTTTATTTTTATTTAAAAGCAACTTTTCCTCACATTTCCCCATGTGTTCCTAAATCTTCTTTGTTGTCTCTTAGTTCCCAAATCCCTTAATTAATGGGTGTCGCCTAACTAGGTTTTAGTTAGAGTTGGATTAGGAGTCTTATTGGTTAGGATAGGGTTGGTTGACTCAAATTATATTCTATGGACAACCCATTCTCTCAAGTTGTTAGTCATTTCTAAATAAAGATTCATTTTTAAATAATTTCATGCACACATGTGGATCTTATCAATTCTTTATGTCTTTAATTATTATTTCCTAACATTTTATTTCCTTCAAATATTTACACATGACATAATTCAATTAGTCCCTTTATTTAATTTTAGACTTCGACTTGGACTTCCATTTGGCTTTAATAATTAATAATCTATTGTTTAATTAATTAATTTAATCAAATGGGGTCTAATCATTCCAATGTTTTTTAGGCCACCTATGTTTATTTACTTAGGTTTCAATTTGTGTGACGTGCCCTTCAAGACAAATCTTCATGCTCCAAGGGTGCTAGTCACATTGACTTGTTTTGGAATTTTGTACAAGCCATTGGAGTCAAAACTCCATTCGGTCGACCTTGTGAGAGACTAAGGGCTTCTAATAAATATGGATTTCGCGTTATTGCCCGCCCCTTAGAAATCTACATGAGAGATTGTATCAGTCTTCCCTCCCAACATCATGGACCACCCAACTAGGTAATCATTAACCTACAATTTTGTCCACAACGAGAGTGCTACTAGGTTGTGACAAGGATGTCGCCACCCCTCTCCATCAATATTTGGTTTTCTGTGCAAGGCCCCTTTACTCCTTATGTGATTTGGATTAGCAAGCATCGTCAAGCCGACATCCAATGACAAAAACAATGTCAAAAATCCATATATATAAATAATACTAAAATCCATCATACATCATATGTGCATAACAATGAAATACCCAAACAATACAATCCAAGTGGTTTTGTAAAGATGTCTGCCACTTGTTCTTTTGTGCCCACATATTCAACTCTGATGTTCTTCGCTACCAAATTTTCTCGTAGAAATCGATACTTTATTGGAATGTTCTTCATCTTGGACTACATCACCAGGTTCGTTGAGATACCGATGGAGCTTGTATTATCGTAATAGATTGGAATGGGTTCATCATACTCAAGATGTATATCTGTCAAAGTATGTTTCATCCATAGAACCTGAGTACAACATCATGTTGTTGCAATATACTTTGCTTTGACCGTAGATAAATATATTGATTATTGTTTCTTGCTTAGCCAAGATACTAAACACTCACCCAAGTAGAACGTTTCTCCACTGGTGCTTCGTCGGTCATCAATGCAACCTACCCAATATGAATTTGTGTAGAAAATAAGTGATAGATCCTTTCCTTTTGTATACCATAACCCAAACTCTTTTTTTCGTTCGAGATATCTGAAAATCCTCTTCACTGATAATACATGTGATTCCTTTTGTGCTTCTTGAATTCGTTCCACCTAGCCAACTGCCTACATTACATCTGGTCTGGATGTTGTCACATATAGTAAGCTACCAATCATTGACCTGTATTTCCTTTGGTCTGTAGACTTTGAATCATCATCTTTTCTTAACTTGCAACTGGTTTGCATAGGAGTGGTAATTGGTTTGCAATATTCCATTCTGAACCTCTTTACCATTTCTATGATATACTTATTTTGAGAAATAAAAATTCCTTGGTTGCTTTGATGTATCTGAATACCCAGAAAGAAGGATAGTTCACCAAGTAATGACATTTCAAATTCATTCTACATATCCTTTGCAAATTTATGTCTTAACCTATCATCAGTACTTCCAAAAATAATATCATCAATATAAAATTCAATTAATAAAATACCATCTTGAGTTACCTTGATGTAGAGGTTCTTGTCTGCACTTCCTTTTCTGAACCCTGCCTGCTATAAATATTTATCCATTCTAGAGTACCATGCTTTAGGAACTAGTTGTTCAATGTAGACTTCTTCTTCAAGTTCCCCCTTCAGAAAAGTTGATTTCATGTCCATATCTGTCCATATTTTTCAAGACTCTGCTACACATATGTCCATAATTTTGACTCATATGTCACTGTACTATCATGAAGTACTACTACAACTGATTAATATATCATATTTTACTTCTTCTAACTGAATTTACTGAATCTATCTACTCAAATTCTATAAGTTGCTTGAAGTATGGTTCTCTGGTCTGTCTCAACTACCGCATAGACTCCCCCTGCCTATTATTCATATTTCTTGGGAGTCTCTAAGCCGGATGTCTCAGAGAAATTCCTTTTATGAAGTGTATTCATCATCATCTTCATTAGTAGATTCATCATCTCTCGGAGCTCTGACTTCTTTGTTTCTGTCTGTGGATTCATCTATCATTATAGTGTCTGAAAGTACAATCTCCTGAACGTGTTCCTTATTTACCTGTCCTTCTTTTCTTTCATTTATTTTCCAAATATTTATGTATCTGACATCTTTCCTTTTCTCTGTAGAATTTTCTTCATCTCGTTTTATTTCCAATCTTGTGATATTTGGGACCTGTTCTTTGTTCACTTGTTCTTTGTGATTTGAACAACCATTGTCAACATACCAACCACACTTATTGTTCTTATCTTATAGAGAGAGTGTGAATTCTTCATTGCTATACTGATTCTTCCTTTTTATCCATGTTCTCTTCTAAGGCTCTTGTCTGTGACCGTTGTTTTTTTGTTGTGGTTCTCTAGGAGGGACTTTCATTATACAATGTTTGGCCATGTGTCCAAAGTTATTGCACTTATAGCATTCCACTTTAGTTCTTAATGATTCCAACCTATTGTAGCTTCTTCTTTGTGTTTCACTAGGCCTTCTTGGATAACCATTTATGTTTCTGCTATTATCTCTGCAATCTACAACTTTATTTCCAAAATAATTGCATGCATAACATAAACCCAAAAATATAGTTTGATACATGGGAGTTGAAGATATTATAAAATGAGTTACTCTTATGAATCCTTCTTCTTCCTGAGGCCTATTTATTTATGTTGTTCATTGATTCTAAAATCTAAATATTTTCGGTGGAGGAGTGTCCCTATAATATTCCTTGTAGGTCTTTCTATCCCCTTTGATTGTTTCTGCGTAACGTTTTCGATATGTTTTTTGTTATGTTTCTTTGGAGCTTGATCCCTTTTTTTTTTGATTGTATCCAAGTCTGGACTTGTCATTATTAGGCATTTGACTGCTGATAATGTCATCCAAGACTTTTAAGTTGTTCTGCATAAATTTTTTTTGAAGATCCTTTCTCAATGTGACAATCTCTTCTTCCAAATTTCCAATGATCCTGTCTCTTTCTTCTAACTATTATTTGATTGCTTCTTCAATTCTCTTATATTATTCTATTTCAACCTTCAATTCCATGATGATCTACTATAGTTATTGAGTGTCTTCCTTCTTGTATAGTTCTTCTTGTAGCTTATTATTTTTCCTCTTTTCTCTTCTTATAACTTCTATGGAAATCAACAATTCTTCTCAGTAGTCAACTTTTGCCTCTTCATGTTTTTCTTCGGTGTCTTCTTTATCAAAGTCTTCTACTGCCATGAATATAACTCTTTATGTCTCACTGTCACTAACTTCATCTTCATCTTATGAGGAGATGTCTTGTTTGGTGCATAAGATTTTCTTGAAAACTGTCTTTGTGGTTCCTTTGCCTTTATATGTTTGTTTTCTATTTGAGTGATATTCATCATTCCCATTGTTTTCTTTTGAGGAAATTTGTTGGAAAAATGACCAATACCATCACAATTAAAAAAAATCAATGGAAGCTTACCTTTATATCTTCCATTGGTTCCCTTGTTCAATCTCTTGACAATTTTTTCCATCTCTTCATCATCTTCTGAGATGTCATTGTTGCTACTATGTTATTTTTCTTTTTGCTTTCCCTTTTTCTTTGACCTTTTGGATGATTTGAAAGATGATTATTTTATATCTGGGTTTTCCATTTGAATTCTCATTTCATATGCTATGAAGATTCTATGTAGTTCATCCATGCTTATTGAGTCTAGATCCACTCTTTCTTCTAGTGTTGATATCTTAGGATAAAATCTCATAGGAAGAGATCTTAGTACCTTTTGAACAATTGTAGATTCTTTAATTTCTTCTCCAAATACTATGATTTCATTTATTGTTTCAACGAATCGTAAGAAGTAAGATGAAATATTCTCATCTTCCTTCATATTTAGTTGTTCGAACTGACCTCTGTAATTTTGAAGCTTTGCTACTTTGACTTTTGAATCTCCTTCATAAATATTTTGAAGTTTGTCCGAAATCTCTTTAGCGAATTTACAATGCATAAATTTGGTGTATATTGATTCACCAAGACCATTCAGAAGTGAGTTTGTTTCTTTGGAATTATTTTGACCGAGTTTTATTGTTCTTTCACTTGTTGGTGGAACTGTTGGTTCTTTGTATCCATCTACTATAGATTGCCAAATTTCAAATCCTTGTGGCTCTATATATGTTTTCATCCTTCTGCTCCAGAATGCATACTTATGTCCATCAAATTATGGTATTCTATGTTTATACATGTTTTTTCTTTCCATGATCTTCCTTTTAATGGTTAAAATGATTCTTGAAGGAACCAAATCTGATACCAATTGTTGGATTACTGAGAGGGGGGGTGAATCAGTAATAGATCAATAATCCTTTCTAACCACAAAATGAAATTGTTATATCAATGTAACATTATCATCCAATAGTTTCAGAGTAAATAAATAATGAACAAATGAGAAATCATACAGATACACAATACACCAATTTTTTTACGTGGAAACCCAAAGCGAGAGAAAACCACATAATGTTTTTTCTTATATGTCTTTAAGAATTACATTCATTGGAAGCACCAACTTCCTTTTTTTTATCGATTCAACTGGAAGGAGACGCCAACCCCCTAGTTTCTAAGAATACAACCTTAAGGAAGCTACAACTCCCCAATTCTCTAGCTACAACCAAAAGGATGCTACAACCCCCTAGTTTCTCAAGCTACAACCTAAGGGAAGCTCCAACTCCCCAATTATCTAGCTGCAACCAGAAGGAGGCTACAACCCCATATGTTTTCCAGATACAATAGGAAGGTGGCTAAAACCACATGTCCTTGCCCTGTCCAACCTCACTGACATAGAAGTAGAATGATGGAACCATTGTCACACTATCACTATGAGATGTACCACCTCAATCAACCTGTAATCAACTTGTAACAACATGTACCAATAATTTGTGCCAACATGTACCATACATCAACCTGTACCATCAACAAATGCATCAACCATGCATCAAACTTTTACAAATAACCTGTCACAATAACCTATCCAAACAACCTATAATCAACCTATACCATAAAAAAGTGCATCAACCATGCACCAAATATGTACCAATCATGCATCAAATACACATACATTATGACTCATCAATATGTACCAACATCATCAACTATACACCTCATTTATGTGCCAACTCATCAACTACTTGTCTCAACCATGTACCCAACATGTACCTCAACCATATACCAATATAACCATCAAAAGTTCTCTAGCAATACATCACATTATCCATAACCAAATGACATAAACCATTACATCAAACCATGTGCCACAACCTGATTGTTATACAACCTCTATCTGTAACATATCTCAACCAAAATCCCTCATCAATTTCATCATCCAAATATGATTTGTAACTTTGTAATAGACCTGGTGTATATGATCACATATCTACAAACATTCCTTAACTTTAACAACAAGAGACTAGCATTTTATCAAACTTTACATTAGTCTCACATGACTAATTTTGGATTAGTCAACAACCCTAACTTGAAATAATCATAACTATGTACTTGTAATGAATAAATATATGAAAATGGTACAAAATGTTCGTTAGAGTATTTTCTGCAATTCCTCTAGATTTCACTACTTGGAACCTCTCAGAAAAGGAGTTATAGCAAAAATGGTATACCTTGTTGAATTATGGCTTATTCTAGATATCGAACCTGTAGACTGTGCCCCACACAGAATATTTGTTATATGGATTTGAAAATGGTACACAAAATATTAAAGACTATAATATATCCAATACATTTGTTCTTACTGAATTTGGATCTGTTATGAAGAATTTATGACATTTTTACCCGAGACCCCTTTTTTAGACTAGTTTCAGGACTAGCCACAAACCTTATTATCGACGGATTGTAACTCAAAAACTACAACGACCCACAAGCTGAAATTTGTATCACAACTACTTGGAGATGTTGCCTCAATGACCTTTGAATTTCACGGTCTAAATCTTTCTAGAAAACACATTATTGTGAAAATGGTGAGATGACCTGTAAATAACATACCTTAGAAAGAATCATCAAAATAATTTATCCTCCCTTGAATTTCGGCCTTCTTTACTTCACCTTCCCTCTAAAAATCGACTTAGATATCCTTTGGTTACCTCAGTCACTTGTAACTATTCAATATTCTCAAGTATGTTTAAAATGAGAGAGGCTGGCCTCTTATCTATACTATCATGTAGCTTCCTCAAGGGGTTACCTTTTAACCATCTTAACTCACTTTCCTTATTTTAGGGTTAACACACTTCTAACCACTTGTCCACTTAGTAGTTTCTCCATTAACATTATTATTTAAATAATTTATTTTCTATCCACTTTGAGTTATTGTACACTCATCACTTCACTTTATTATTTAAATTATCTTCTAACCATCTTAACCCACTTTCCTTATTTTAGGGCTAACCTACTTCTAACCACTTGTCCACTTAGTAATTTCTCCATTAACTTTATTATTTAAATAATTTATTTTGTATCCACTTTGACTTATATTACACTGATAAATTCACTTTATTATTTAAACAAATTCTTCTTTGCAACCACTTTCACTACTTTGACATGTTGGGGATTCTAGATGACTCGTGAGGGTTATCCAGAGTCAGGGTTATCCAATTCCACATGGACATAACTCTCTAACCGTGAGGAGTTATGTCACATTCCACATACCAATAGAAATGACATGACATGTACTATCCATCTAGAATATTATTTCCTACATATATATAAAAACTCATACCATTATCCATCAAACAAACTTGGGTCCATTACCCAAACCTTTGTGCTACCATAATTTTCTACTGGACTTTCTTTAAGTGTTGGCATCAATGAAAACCAACCCAATTAATAAAAAATACCAGTCATCATCGATTTGTAGAGTTAGAATATTTTCTCAAAGATTCATATTAAGAGGTAACACCAAAAATATGCATGGCCTCCTACTCAATGTATCTTCCGCTTGGTTCACAGTTTCTCTAATGTAAGTAATTTCAAAATCGTATTCGCTAAACAATTATGGACAACACCTTTGTCGCATGTTCAGGTCACTCTATGTAAAAATATGCTACAATCCACAATGATCTATCTGTAATTCAATTTTTCATCCAATCAAATAATGTCTCCATACTCTCAAGTCATAAACAATAGCTAACAACTGCAAGTCATCTGTTGCGTAGTTCTCTTCATTCTTTATCAATTTTTGTAAAATGTAAGAGATCACTCGACCGTCTTGCATCAAAAATCTACCTAACCCTTCCTTGGATGCGTCTGTGCATACAAAGAACTCCATTCCCATGTCGGGGACTTTTAGTATCAGTGTTGTAGTCAACAACTCTTTGAGCCTTTAAAATGCTTCTATGCATTTCTCAATCCACAAGAACCTCCTGCTCTTCTTCTACAACTTTGTAATCGGTTTTTCTATCTTCGAAAATCCTTCGAAAAATCGTCAGTAATATCCTTCTAAACACATAAAAATGCATACTTCGTGTACGTTTGTCGGTGATGATAATTCCATAACAGTCTCCACTTTCTCTAGATCCACAATGATACCTTCGCTAGATATGATACGTCCCAAGTAGTGAATCTTATATTGGTAAAGAGAGAATTTTGATAGCTTCTCGTACAATTTGTTTTCTCTTAGGAACTGAAAGACCAACCTCAAGTGTTCCTCATGATCTTCCTTCGTTCGAGAATAAATTAGTATTTCATCAATAAAAACTTGAACAAACTTGTCCAAGTATTCACAGAACACCTCATTCCTCAAACTCATGAATACCCCTTGGGCATTTGTCAATCTGAATGGTAAAATTGTAAATTCATAGTGTCCAAATATCATCTTAAAATTGGTCTTAGGGATATCTTATTCCTTAGTCTGCAATTTGTGATATCCTGATCTCAACTTAATCTTCAAAAATACCATCGCCCCTTTCATCTGATCAAACAAATCATATATTCTTGGAAATGTATACCGGTTCTTAATCGTCACTTTGTTCAATTGACAATAGTAAATACAAAGTCTCCACGATCCATGGTTATTACTCACAAAAATAACGGGTGCACCCCAAGGTGACACACTTGGACCAATAAGTCCCAAATCCAACAATTCCTTCAATTGTATTTTCAAATCCTGTAATTTAGGCATTGACATTGGGTAAGGATATCTTGCAATAGGTTTAGTTCCTGGTTTCAAGTCTATTGTAAACTCCAACTCTCTTTCAAGTGGTGAACTAGGTAACTCTTCTGGAAAAATGTCTACAAAATATTGCACTATAAGAATTTTTTCTAGTCCTTTAACCTCGTCCTTTTCATTCAATGCTAATATTGCATATAGTTTGCATCCCTTGCGCATACTCTTCTAGAATTGTAGGGAAGAAATGAACCTCATGGAAACTCCCTGGTTTCTTCCTACAATCACTTTACTTTGTCCCAAATCATTTGTCAAACTTAACCATTTTATCTTACAGTTAAGTATCACATCATGTGATTCCAACCAATCCATACTAGTCACTATGTCATAAGATCTTAGTATTGTGACATAAAGATCTACCTTTGTTACAAAGTCTCCCAATTTAAGGCTACAAATTGTAACCTTTTCTTGAACCTTCTGTTTGGCACCTGATGCCATTTCTATGTACTTGAACTCATCCTGATCGACTGCCTTTACCCTAATTTTCTTCAGCGCTGCACTAGAGATGAATCTCTCTGTAGCACCTGGATCTATCAATACACTATAGTTTTGTTTTGCGATCATACATGAATTCTCTAGCACAGTGGAATGATTCTCATCTTGGTCGTCATTCACCGATGAATGTATCCTATGGGCCTTTCCCAAATCTCCAACTGTAGTGGGTCCTGATGATCTGGTCGCTCTGGCCTTCTCAATCATATAGTATTGTTGGTAATGTGGCTCACCACATGTCCAATATCTAGTCTTCAGTCCAATTCTCTTGGTCCCCGAAGTAGAAGTTGTTGGTATAACAACTTACGATCTCGGTCTATTCTGTTGAACATTCCTAAATTGTCGTTGCAGTCGACGTTTCTACTGTTGTGTCCCTCTGTAAGGAGTCCTCTGTTGACGAGTCTCTCACCATGGTGTCGTAAACATTGGTCCTCTAGGCCTAACTCGATTTGTTGTAGTATGTCTGGATGGTGCCTGATGTTGTTGCACTCTTGATAATGTTTTTTGAGTCTCTCTCGAAGGAGAATTTCCTTGACCCCCACCATTCATCTCTTCCTCAGCTATGAGGGCATTTTGAACTGCATCATGAAAAGTATGAGGCATTAATATCCTCACATTCACACGAATGTTGAAGTTAAGGCCAAACACAAATGTGTTGACCTTTAACTTCTTCGTCTTCAGATATGGACCAAACCTAAGTAGCTCCATGAATTTGGCCTCATACTTTGGAACCATACAACTATTCTGTCTTAAGTTGTTGAACTCATTAAGTTAGTGCTCAATGAATTCCTTGGACAAGTACCTTTCCTAGAAAAATTCCTCGAATAGTTCCCGTGACACATCTTCGACAACCATGTTAAGTTGAGTTAGGAGCATCTTACACCATAGAAGAGGACTCCGCTTCAGCTGAAATACCACCATGTAGACTTTCATGTTGGAGGTGTAATCATGAAGTGCGAAGCACATCTCCATTTTCTCCAACCATGCCTCTGTGGGTAAGCCTTCCAGGGCACCCCATAACATGGGAAAATTCACCTTATCAAGTTATCGATGTATGCTACTACTACCGTCTAGGGCATGTTGTGAACCTTCATTGGGTACAAATGCTCTTCCCTCATCTCTATCCAAGAGGTTGATGAATGCCTCTGACAACCTCTAGAAGGATCTCATCATACTTATTACATATCCCACATCAATCTCCTATTGCTCAAAATTCTTCTCACTTTCTTGGGGGTTATACCTTTCGGGCATGGATGATATTGGAGGTGTCACACACCTTCCTCCAACACCACATCATGTACTTCCCCTGCATCCTCAAACCATGATTACCTACAAGAGGAATTTCAGTTTTTTATTAGCTATCTAATTCAATCATTATGTTTAGCACAACCAGTGGTGTAATGTTCCAATATCATAGGGTTGAACTGGATCTGATACCATATGTAACATTCCCTCTGTTACATCATAACCAATTTATAACAGTAATATAATTTTATTTTTCTTTTGAAACATTAATACATTAAGAAAACATCACTAGAACAAGTTAAACATGATATCAACATACTTCAATCATACATAGTCTAATTCATTCATATCAGTGCATGGCTAGAGATGGATGCAATGTTAATGTATTAATGATCTACCATATCCCATAATTATCACATAAAACAAGAGTAAAACATTACAATCCTTCAAGATCAACCACAACCAAGTTCATCACACAACATCATTTCTTCTAATAGAATAAATCACCATACAAGGCAATCAATAATATATACCCATCCAATCTAACTTCAATGTTAGGACCTACAAGACACATAATCATCGATCAAGTCTAGGGTTCATCCGATTTATTTTTACCACTTAAGGTCTCAGGACTAGCAACTGTTCTGAGGAAAAAGGAATTATCTAATTCCCATATTTTCAGTCCAAACCAAACATCAATTAAGTTACCAACATACTTAGCTATATTTTCTTCACCACAGAAAAATATAGTCACATGATCACCATTTAATAACTCCAAATGCATATTATTATAGTAATTTATCATCTTATTGAATTAGTGGATAGGAAGTAATTTCAGTAAAATCAAGGCAATAAACTTAAACAGTAAAACATAGTCCCTTAAATAGACAATCTATCATCTATGGCAGTCTCAATATTACTCATGTCTACCTAGAATAAGTGTGACCACCCTACAATGTAAAACCAAGTATTTATATATTCGATCTATATCACAAGTTAAAAGAGGAAGAGAACAATAGATAAAATCTCTCAGCGCAAGGTAGAACCATAATCCTATGTTGTACCTTGGTGATCCAATAGATAATGTGAAGAAGAAACGCCTGTAACCAAAAGAAAGTATGTTCTAATATTTAATTAATATTTTTTCTGTAAGGAACCTTAAGTTCCTCTTCTGGGTGTCATAGTGGAACACAACTAGAACCAACTCCAAAAGCACATAGAGAGGATCCTTTAGAGCCCACATATCAGAAGAAAAACACATGGTATGCACTGGGACCCTCTCAAGTCATGCCTAGGTATTAACTTTCGAAAGAATGATGCTCAGGAGAGACAGTGCAAATTTACACAGGGGAAGCGCAACTACACACTCAACCATCAGTGACCAGCTCTCTTAGTAGCCATTACATATGGGAGTTGCAGAGGAGGATTGTCATATCAACATCCAATTAAGTCCCAACCATCGGATCTCAGTAAGGGTAGATCAACGATGGAGAGCTAATGTGGGATCAAAGGATTTAGTAAATGATTGTGCAAGTTTTAGTTCCACATTCCACATAGGCCATTGATCGTTAGCTACAAATAGTTCAATGGTTGGCATCGATCCCACTATCAACGAGCAATTTCTATTGCAAAAATTGGTAAAGGGTTTAAACATCATGTTAGTTGAGACTCCTAAATCCTTCCTAGCCATCTATCTTGATGATCGATTTAATCAATACTGTCAAAATAGACCATCGATTAGCACTCAAGGATTTGAGCCGAGGTCATATCCCTCTGTCATTTGAAGGGAGGACAGAGGCCCTTTGGGCTATATGATTGTGCCCCTAAGAACAAATCGAGAGGTGGCTCTACATCGTAGATTTGTGGTGAATTCTAGCCGTTGGATCCATAAGAATTCAATGATTCAACAAGTTTGAGTTCGCAACAGATAAGAGTTGAAAAACCTCAAAGCTTAGAATTCCCATAGTGAAGGACATTTGTAGATCTGAATAATGATCACGAGCCATTGGATATACGAGCCTAATTTATTCAACGGTTCGGTCATTCACTACTCCGGCAAAACTAGAGTCAATAGGTTTAAGGTGAAGGAACTCTTGAAGTCCCTAATTCCAGAGTAAATCCTCACCGTTAAGGATGGTTACACGCGTCATGTGGATGAAGGTTGTTTGGTGAGAATGGTCCCGAACTCCTAGAGCCCGTATTTAATCCTGACTATCATAAAAGGTTTAACAAAGACCTTCATATCTAAGGGTTCGACCTTCGTTAGTTCAAAGGTAACGTGAGTTGTAGAAGAAAAACTCTAGGATGTCCAGAGCTCCAGAGTTACTTCCAGCCGTATATCGGAGAAAGGTAAAGGATCCATTTATCTTCGAGTTAATCAGGATTAGATTCTTTGACTATGTTAAGATCTAAATTAGGCATTACGAAGACCCCTAATTTATGAACTTCGAGAGTAAAGGAGATCTCTAGATCTAGTGAACAATAAAGGACCGTATATCTTCAAATCTTAGTACTTTAGAGGTTCGAAAATTCGACACTCTGGAGGAAAAAGGGTTTTATTTGCAAAGGTGACAAACCCCCAGAGTTCTGAACACCATAATTGATGATAATCATTGCTTTTAGGAGGAGTGTAAGATGTTAGATCTCTGATCTCTTCAACAGTTTTGTAGTCTAGGTGAATAGTGTAAGCTTGTGAAGCAAGGAAAAACCCCGAAGTCTGGAGTTCCATAGTGGATCTCCACTGTAGAATCTCACGTTAGGAGAAATTCCACTAGCCATTATATTAATTTTTTAAAATTCAACGAAGGAGGGAAGTAGGGCAGGGTAACCTACGAATTTCGGTCAACTCATCTTATGACCAACTTCAGTCGGTTAACACTTTGTGAGAAAGGAGTATTGATTTTAAGAAACCTCCAGAGCACCGGAGTCCCAGAGCTCTGAATATCACCCTTTGGTCAACAATAGGTTCTAGCCCCTGGTCACATGCCTAGCTTGTTTAAGGAAAAGGGATAACACCCAAGATTGAAGCAAGTAAAAATTTATAAGTCCAGAGACCTTCACACATACATCCTAAGATATTGAAGTTTTAAATTTAGTTACTCTAACATATGGATTCATCGCTACTTATAACTTGGGTTAACCAAGGATTTTAACCAGAGAAACACAATAAGTTCAAATTAAACAAACCATCAAGGATCCACCATTTGACATAAATGAAATATCATGAAATTAAAATATGAAGCTATGGTACAAGTTCAGATCCAATATTCTTCTCGACAGAGAACCCATCATTAGAATTTATTTGGATTTTAAATGAATTTCAACAAGGAAACTCATGATATAATTTCAAAACTAACTCCATGGTTTACCAGTCAACAAATCACTGATAAATTTTCGACATAACATCAAATAAAAACAATGATCACACATACTTCACTTATGGATGAAAATTCATACCTTAGCATAGATTAATTACCATTAAATTCACATTTTACAATGAGGATCATGCTGCTCACAATTAGGGTTTGAAAAACATCTAGAATTTCAATGAAAGATTAAAAGATAACCACTGTAAATATTATTCGTTTGCAGCAATTGTAAATTAAAATATATCTCTGAACTAAATATTGCTAAAATAAAATGTAACCATGGGAATTCAGGCTTTCCAGCGATGCTACAGGGGCCCTATCAGTCCAACATACTTCTACACTTGATCTAAAAATGAAGAAGACATGAAAAAATGGAAATTTATTGCAAGTGAATGTTATGTGTTTAAAGCAAAAGGATCAATTTGCAACACATAGATTAAAGGATTACTTATGTAAATTACACATAGACAACAACATAATCAATGAACATAAGCACATAAACACAACAATTGATAAAGGAGTTCACCCCTCTTATGGGCTACATCTCCTGGTCCAGCTTCCAATGGATCATTATTATTAATTTCTCAAAAGTGCTCAAAAAACATATCTTACAATGCTCAAACTGACAAGCCGACTACTCCAATGGCTTCAGAGCATCTCAAAACCCCTATCTGGGCTCTTTCGGCACCTCAATCGGTCGAAAAATGAAGAAGTTAGGCCTCCTGGAAGTCTCCCTCTTCAAGCTTGCTGTCTCTGAATCTACAAAACGCACCGTTGTTGTTTGAACCTGGCTCACACGCATTTTAAAGCATGAAAACCCAGCACCGGACGCAACCGTGCCAACGGTGCAAACCGTAGGACGGTTAAGGGCGCGCCAGCCCCTGACCGCCTAGGGACCTGGGCATATGGGTCATGTGACCTCGCGCTTGAAAAAAAGTGGTTAAAAAGGTTACAACCGTTTGAAACGAACCTCCTGCTCTTTGGTCATATGTAAAACCGTGGGCTATATTTTATAACCCGCGCCAATGGTTGCAATGTGTTATGGTCATGTGTTAAACCGAAACCACGTCGTATTAACACCCACACGCATATATATAACATATGGTCACATGTTATGTAATAGAACCACGGGTCGGGGCTAAGCCCCGGCCCGACCCCCCGTCGAATAATACAAAAGTTTGAATTCAAATATATTCAAACATATACATATAACAAGAACCAACTCGTGGTCCAATGGTCGGGCGGTCGTGCAAAGGAATTGTGCTTTGTGGGAGGTCCGGGGGTCGAACCCTGCAGACTCCAACTTAGTTTTTACTTAACAAACATAAACCAAACAATGAGTGACACGTGGCGCCCATGGATTGGGCCACGTGTCCTCATACCATTTGCCACCAAACAGACACATGTCATCTCCTGATTCGCTAACTGTCAACCAACCATATGTTGCCAAGTCACCACCTGACATGTCATCATACAGCCTGTACGACCCTGCCACGTCAGACCGTACAGACTGTACGGACTGTACAGTCAACACCAAAATTTTTGCCTGTTTGGCTTGACGAACAGAACGCGATATCTTCTTCATACGGAGTCCGTTTAACAAAGTAAATATACTGCCGAAATCAGGAAGATGAGACAGATGCAATGGCATGGATTTCGTTGCATTCTGAGCACTTTGAAATTTGAGCAAAATTTGATCCCCTGATCACACCTCCCCATTGGGAAGCTTTTGGACCTCCAAAAGACTATTTTAGTCTATGTGAAGATGAGGGTAAAGTTCCCTCACCCTTCCAACCTCAATCCACTTGGCCTTGCTTGGATTCGCCCCTTTAAGACCAACTCACAAATACTCCACATTTCCTCGTTTCGAAGTTCGCATCCTCTTGTCAAGGATGGTGTCTTCATGCAGTTATGTTAGATACTCTGGAGAAAAATCATCTATGGAAGGAATCTGAACATGCTCTCCTTGATCATCAATCAATGGAGGCTCCTACAACTTCAAATTCTCAACATTAACAACTGCATACATCTGCATATAAGGAGGAAAATCTAAACGAAAAGCATTGTTACCAATCTTGTCAACAATCTTGAAAGGACCATATCGAA
>JZKD02S2144009.1:172382-192343 GCA_000966675.3 Picea glauca
ATCTCCTGGTCCAGCTTCCAATGGATCATTATTATTAATTTCTCAAACGTGCTCAAAAAACATATCTTACAATGCTCAAACTGACAAACCGACTGCTCCAATGGCTTCAGAGTGTCTCAAAACCCTTGTCTAGGATCTTTCGGCACCTCAATCGGTCAAAAAATGAAGAAGTTAGGCCTCTTGGAAGTCTCCCTCTTCAAGCTTGTTGTCTCTGAATCTACAAAACGCACCCTTGTTGTTTGAACCTGGCTCACACGCATTTTAAAACGTGAAAACCCAGCACCGTGCGCAACCGCGCCAATGGTGCAAACCGTAGAACGATTAAGGGCGCGCCAGCCCCTAACTGCCTAGGCACTTGGGCATATGGGTCATGTGACCTCACGCTTGACAAAATGTGGTTAAAAAGGTTACAACCGTTTGAAACGAACCTCCCGCGCTTTGGTCATATGTAAAACCGTGGGTTATATGTTATAACCCGCGCCAACGATCGCAATGTGTTATGGTCATGTGTTAAACCGAAACCACATCGTATTAACACCCGCACGCATATATATAACATATGGTCACATGTTATGTAATAGAACCATGGGTCGGGGCTAAGCCCCGGTCCGACCCCCTGTCGAATAATACAAAATTTTGAATTCAAATATATTCAAACATATACATATAACAAGAACAAACTCGTGGTCCAATGGTCGGGCGGTCGTGCGAAGGCGTTGTGCTTTGTGGGAGGTCCGGGGGTCGAACCCCACGAACTCCAACTTAGTTTCTACATAACAAACATAAACCAAACAATGAGTGACACGTGGCGCCCACGGATTGGGCCACGTGTCCTCATACCATTTTCCACCAAACGGACACATGTCATCTCCTGATTCGCCAACTGTCAACCAACCATATGTTTCCATGTCACCACCTGACATGTCATCGTATGGCCTGTACGACCCTTCCATGTCAGACCGTACGGACTGTATGGACTGTATAGTCAGCACCAAAATTTTTGCATGTTTGGCTTGACGAACAGATTGCGATATCTTCTTCATACGGAGTCGATTTGACAAAGTAAATATATTGCTGGAATCAGGAAGACGAGACAGACGCAATGGCACTGATTTCGTTGCATTCCGAGCACTTTGAAATTTGAGCAAAATTTGATCCCCTGATCAACACTAATGCTACAAATAAATTCAGAATAAAAATACCAGGACCGAAGAATGTTGTGTGTTGAAGATGCCTTCAAGTATCGCACTCCCTCCCTTCCTTATCTTTCTAATCATCAATACTTCATCGATACCTCCCAAACAATTCTAGGGGTACTCTTCTTCCCCCTTATCCCCCCAATCCGCGAAGGGGCCAAGCACAAAAACCAGAACATAATAGCTTCCAGGCTTTCCTTGCAAGGAAGAGCATCCACACTTTTCACCAGCTTGGAGTCCCAACTCTCACAAGTAAAACATGGTCAATAAAAAATTCAACATCATAACAATGTTTCCTAAAAGTTCCATCCACTTTCCTTATGCATCAATATATTTATAGAATTATATCTCATTGACATTTGTCCCTCATGCATAATTCATTAAATTTTTATAATTCATTTAAAGGATTATTCACCCACTACAGGTGTCACATTCTCCCCATGTTGCACACTTAGATTCTCTTTTATTTTTATTTAAAAGCCACTTTTCCTCACATTTCTCCATGTGTTCCTAAATCTCCTTTGTTGTCTCTTTGTTCCCCAATCCCCTTAGTTAATGGGTGTCTCCTAACTAGGTTTTAGTTAGATTTGGATTAAGATTATTCTTAGTTAGGATAGGGTTGGTTGACTCAAATTCTATTCTATGCACAACCCATTCTCTCAATTTGTTAGTCATTTCTAAATAAATATTCATTTTTAAATAATTTCATGCACACATGTGCATTTTATCAATTCTTTAGGGATTTACTTACTATTCCTAACATTTGATTTCCTTCAAATCTTTACTTATGTCACAATTCAATTAGTCCCTTTATTTAATTTTAGACTTCGACTTGGACTTCCGATTGGATTTAATAATTAATAATCTATTGTTTAATTAAAAATTTTAATCCAAGAGGGTATAATCATTCAAATGTTTTCTAGTCCACCTATGTTTATTTACTTAGGCTTCAATTTGTGCGATGTACCCTTCAATACACATCTTCGTGCTCCAAGGGTGCCACTCATGTTGACTTGTTTTGGAAATTTGTCCAACCCATTGGAGTCAAAACTCCATTCGGTCGAACTTGTGAGAGACTAAGGGATTCTAAGGAATAATTATTCCTCCTTATTGTGCACCCCTTAGAAATTTATGTGAGAGATTGTCTCAGTCTTCCCTCATGGCATAGTGGACCACCCAACTAGGTAGTCATTAACCTATAGTTATGTCCACGGTGGGAGTGATAGTAGGTTGTGACAATGATGATGCCACCCCTCTCCCTCAATATTTTATTTTCTGTGCAAGGCCCCTTTAATCCTTATGTGACTCGTATTAGCAAGCCTCGTCAAGACTACATCCATTGACAAAAACAGTGTAAAAAATCCAAATATATAAATCACAATAAAATCCATCATACATCATATGTGCATGATAATGAAATACTCAGAAAATACAATCCACTCCTTGACTCAATGTGGAGTCCAAGTAAGCCCTTTGATGCCACCAACATCCATAACCTATCATGGGTCCTGCACACTCAAAATGACTTGTCAAAAGCACATATCAACACATATATATAAATCAATAAATCAAGTAGCTATAACACCTCAACATCATCATATATAACCCATAATCTGAATGAAATCATTGTGTTCCATACTCGGATCACTTGCAAGAAAGTGTCCTCAAAGAATAAGTCAATAATATTATGTGTAGTAGAGTGGGAAGTTACAAACACAAACATTTTATATGGGAAACCCTTACAGGAGAAAACCTATCTATAAGGTGAGACTTCTTTTCTCTATTTTCTTTGTTATGGAAATAATGCAAGTACAAAGGAGAAGGTACTCTCTATGGATTTACTTGATACTTGTGGCTTCTTAGGATACTACAAAACATCAACGTTATATGTTAGGCTCTCTAATTTCCCAGTCCCATTTTCTTTGTTCAACTATGGAACAAAATACAATAACATAGAATGGAACCCCTTCTTCTCCTAGTGGTGTAGTATTTAACATAACTCGATAGCGATCTAGGGGTAGGTTTTTGACCTTCTCAACCCTCATTTGTGATCAGGTTTTTTAACTTATATAATATTCCTGAAATTACATACCTGGCTAGCCCCATATGCATGAGTAAAATGGGTTGATGTGGAATCCTCTCGTACCATGATGTTCAACATGGTAGGTAAACTTGCGTGTGGCATAACTTTTCCATATGAACTTTGATTGATGCACGATCTACACCATTGGAAGGGTATTGGATTGTAGAACACTATCAAGGGTGTGTGCATGAGCTCTAGACACTTGAACCCAAAATATTTGTGTTTAATACCTCAAAATGGATCTGGAAGGTTTCAAAACCCAAATTTCCAAATTGAGACACGCCACTAACATGACCCTGCAAGCCGATTACTCCAATTTTATTCACTTTGAATGCAACGAGATAGATGAAATAAAATATAATGATCCAATTCGTGTCACTTTAGACTACAAAATTATTAGATAAATGTTCACAAAGGATGTATTTTACCTACTATTTGAACCCTTATGATCTTGAAATACCTTCTAAATTATTTTTTCAAGTTTATAACCCACTTGAAGACCCATTGACAACCTTACCAAGGCCCTTTCTACCTTTGAATCCAATTACACTTCGTTCATTCTCTAAACTTCTAGTTTCTACATTCATGGGAGTTTTCATGATATAGACTAGAATAGAATCAAAACTTGTGTCTACACTCCCACCATGCACCTCAAATCTTTCCACCACCATATTCACCAATCGACTATGCTTCATCCTCCATGTGATAAATATGCAACTCTCACTCCATCATTGATGGCTTGACTCTCCAAGGATAATTTATGTGCTCTAATTCTTGGAGAACAAACCTAATATTTATTATTATTATTTTTAAAATGGTAATTTTCCATCCTTCCCACCGAAGTTAAAATTTCTCTTTTTACATGTAAACATAAAAATACAAATTTATTGTTGAAACTATATATTCTTGCAATTTGCGTGTAAGAGATGTTGGTAGAAAATTAGTAACTTAGCATGGAAAAAAATGCATCTATTGAAAATCTCTCTAAATTGAATCAAGATATTTCATAATTATGCATATGGTCCTTAAATACCTTAGAATCCTTAATATGGTAATTTCATCTATTTAAACATATTCAATCTTCTATGAAATGGTAATTAGTCTTAATAGTATTTGACAACAACAAATTTCCATGACAAAAATAGTTCAAATTAAACCAAAAATGAAATTTATATTATCAATGTTTTCATAAAACTATGGAAGAAAAGTAGTTCTAAGAGAATCTAAATAAAAATTACACACACACAAATACACAAAGTACATAAATATTTATCTTGGGAATCCTTAACATGGAAAAAAACGCTAGTCGATAGGTGGACATCTCTCTCTCTCTATCTCATTGTATTAACTTAATCGTTCACTAGAAAAATATTTAGGTATTATGTAGCATCCAAAACCATGATCATTAATCCAGATTAATCCAGATCAAGTTACTACAATAATCCCTTAACCAAGGTTATATTATAATGGGACTAAACCTTTAGATAAAATAATACATAATGGACCAAAAAAAATTTCCTTGGAAGTTTTTCCCTTGAACCTATATATGGATATATTATTGACTCCCAATGACCCCTAACAAAGGAAGAGGGTCCCTCGTACACCCCCTTCATTCAAGATCCAACCCTCCAACCCCCTCTAGGATGTGACCATGTCTAGATGGAAATAATACAATATGTCTTCAACTTTCGCTCACTTTCTATATAATTTGCAAAAAATGTGTGCAAGGGGAAGACATTCATATAGTCAACTACTAGAGGAATCAAGGGCCATTGATTCTATACACCAAGATAAATGATTAGTTATAATGTAAATTTTTAATGAATTAAAAACATTATTTAGGGTATCAACATTCTCTAACAACACTTTATTGTGTTCAACCATGTCTCTAACAAAATGTTACTACACATTTGTGATGTCCCCATTTAAAACCCCCTAATTAAATATGTAAATAATCATGCTATTTACTATTTTAATTATGGAATGGATAATTAATTACGATGCCATTATGATATATACATGTAAATTTTCTAAATATTATATACTTTATCTAATCAGAAAATTTCAATAGCTCACTAAGGCATGAGCGCCTACAGGGAGCATGACACCAAGAGGGGAATAATGATGGGGCTTTGGGTGTCACCTTGCAAATAATTCGAAGACATCCTTTCCAGAACCATTTTGGGTTGATATTTGAATTTGAAAATATCCCACTCATTTTTCCCTCTATCCCAAAGCATTGAATGCAAACAATTAGTAGTTGAAGTGTCCCATCCCACTAGTTATTGAGCCTAGTGTGGTAGCTGAGGAGGTCCCATTGGAAATAAATGCATGGCACAAGAAAGTACATCAATGGAAAATGTTGGAAGAAGATACAATAGATAATTGGATTATTTGAATAGAGACATATACACACTAAACCTAACAAAGGATAAGAAGAATTTAATCAAGAAAGAATATGAAAAATAATTCACACAGTACACATATATTTTACCGTGGAAACTCAAACCGGGAAAACCAATCTTTCTTGAGTGTTCTTGAATAAACTCAAAAAGGAAATGGTTTGGCTGAATAAACTAACAAAACATTCATTCATATTCTCAAGAAAACAATCATAGAAAACCATAAATATTGGCACAAGAAATTGACAAATGTGATTTCAGCAAGCCATCTCAATCCAAAATATAGCACTGGACATTCACCATATACCTTGGTATATTGATAATAAGTATGGATGTCGTTACATATGGAACTTAATGTATTGGTCATCAACCCAAACAATGAAGACATGGAAGAGGTTTCACCTCTACAAAAATTATATCATGAAATTTTATAATTAGAATAACAAAGAGTACAAGTAGTAATAACTATGAGGAAGAGACAAGAAGTAGTAAAAATATATTTTTCTAAGAACACCATTGTAATAGATTTTAAAAAATATCAACTAGATCTGTTATGGAATAAAGAAGAGGAAAAACCATATTTTCATACAAAGTTTGAAGTTCTTTGGATTGGACTGTATCAAATTGAAAAGGTTATTGGTCTCAAATATTATTTTTTGAAATACATGAAAGGACCAATTCAAGCATTGCATGTAAATGGGAAATACATGTAATACCCTAGTTTTGAGTCTGCATATTAATAATGTAGTTTGTTTATTTGATGAAAGACAAGAGTTCCTAAAAAATTACATGGGGCAGGAGTGCCTACGAAATGTAATACTTTGAACATTGGATAAAAGATGGAAAAGGACAAGATTTATAGGGGATATGATTCCACGAGAGAGGGGGATAAAAGGGATAAGTATTTTTATTATATTTTAATTACTGTTAAGAACAAAATATCAAAATAGCATAAAAAAACCTCATATTAAGTACTCAACACCTTTAAAAAGAGATAATTTCAGATAATAAGCCTCTTTGAGGGGGAAACCTCCTTATACACCACATAAATTTCCAAATAAAATATGATTCCAAATCAAAATGTCTCCTTGGTATATATAGGAGACTAGGAGGTACAAATACAACTAATGGACCCAAGCCGACAGAAATAAAATAAAAATGCTAATGTAATATGCCCTAATTAAGGGGTAATGTGCCACTATTTAGGGATTAAAATTCCCCTCCCATTCATAGAAGTTTTTTCCACAATGCTTGAGTAATTTTGGATTCTTTTGTATAAAATAATCATCTTCCCAAGTGGAATATACATCAGGTAGTTTCCTCCACTTAATGAGATACTCTAAAATGGATCTATTCCTCAGTTGATGAATTCTCCTGTTAGTGATAGCTTCAGGCTCCAATATGATTTTTCCTTCCTTGTCAAGTTCTAGAAATATAGTTTGAATTGGGATCTTGTCACCTATAACCTTCTTTAATCATGAAACATGTAAAACTGGGTGTACTCACGAAGATGCAAAAAATCCCAATTTGTATGCCATAGTACCGATATTTTGCAACACCTTGTAAGGGCCATAGTACTTTGGTGATAATTTATTATCCCTGTTAGCATGCGTGAGGGACATCTTCTTGTATGGTTGTAGTCTTAAAAATACCCAATCCCCTACTTCACAACTTCTTTCACTACGATGATGATCTTCTTATTGTTTCATGAGATTTTGTGACATGGTCAGGTTGTCCTTTAAGAGTTAGAGAACTTGTTGTTGATGCTTGATGTGATCTTCCACTGCTTGAACCTTATATTTTTATTTTAGATAAAAAGTAATGGAAGGTGGGTGATATCCATAGAGTTCCATAAAGGGTGTAATGTTTGTTGCAGTATGAAAGGAAGTGTTATACCACCATTCTGTGAAGGGTAACCATTTGAGCCACTGTGTTTGTTTATTCGAGACAAAGCAACGAAGTTATCCTTCCTGACATTTTTTCACTATCTCAGTTTGTCCATCAGATTGAGGATGATAAGATGAGCTATGAGACAATTGAGTAACCAAAAAAGAAAATAATTGTCCAAAACTTTCGAGTGAATATGGGATCTCTGTCACTTACAATAATCTTTGGGCTTCCAAGTATCTTTTGAATTGTCGCCATGAATGCGGTGGAAATTGTATGGGCTTTGAAAGGATGAGAGAGTGCACAAACGTATGTGTACTTAGTCATTCTATCAATAATTACCATGATGACACTCTTTCCTTCAGACTTTGGTAAAATTGTGATGAAATCCATGGAAACCTCCTCCCAGTGCTGACTTGAGATGTCTAATGGTTGTAAAAGACCCGGGGTCTTAATTTTTTCCACCTTATTTTGTTGGAAAAAAGCAATTTCTGCCACAAACCTTTGAACATTAGTCTTAAGGCCATCCCAAAAAAATTCCTTCTTGACCGTATGGTAGATTTTCAAAAGTTCTTAGTTCCCTCCTACTAGAGAGGTGTGTAATTGCAAGAGTACCCTTTTTTTTAGATGGCATTTCTTACATAAAGATAAGTTATATTTGTAACATAGTGAATAATTTTTCCATGTAAATGTATCTGATGCACTGGAATCCTACTGCAACCTTTGAATGAGAGTCCACACATTTTTTTTGTTCTTCCATTCCTCCCCTTCTTTTATTATACAATCGAGTTGGATGATTGAGATAGCATAGAGAAAGGCCTTAGCATCTTCATCCTTTTTTTAGAGTGCATCTCCCAGAACAATTTTCTTCCCTTTTTTGTAGGTGATTTCAAAATCATAACCCTACATCTTAGTCACCCATTT
This sequence comes from Picea glauca, assembly GCA_000966675.3. Lineage (NCBI taxonomy): Eukaryota > Viridiplantae > Streptophyta > Pinopsida > Pinales > Pinaceae > Picea > Picea glauca. The sequence goes on from JZKD02S2144009.1 coordinate 180,875, forward strand.
TTTTTGTTCTTCTGAAGATAGTCTTTGTTCCAAGAAGTGCTTAAGACTATCATGATATTTTTTGACCTGGAAGTTACTACCTATTAGGTAAGGGAACCATTTCTTCAATGCATGTAGTATTTCCATCATTTCCTTCTCATAAATGGGTTTATGTAATTCCTTCCCTTGAGTGGTCAAATTTCACAAGAAAGGGGCCTTCCTTCTTGCATTAGAACAACACCAATGCCATTTCCCAAAACATCACATTCCATAATAAATGTTTTTGTGAATTTTGGTGCGGTCAAGACAGGAGGTTTGCACATCGCCTCTTTAAGTTGTTCAAAATATTGAGTTTCCTCTAGAGTCCGTGAAAATGCACCTTCCTTAGTTAATGTCGTTAAAGGTGCTTCTAGTCTACCATAGTTCGGAACAAACTTGTTGTACTAACCTTTCAAACCCAAAAATCTTCTAAGATTCTTAAATGTTTTGGGAATTGACCAGTCCATCATATCCTTAATATTGTTAGGAACTACCTTGACACCTTCATGAGATACAATATTACCCAAATACTCTACCTCCACCCCGAAGAAACATTTGGATGGTTTTCCATATACTTGTTTCTCCTTTAGTAGTTGTATCACCTTGTTAACATTTTGAACATGATCTTACCAAGACTTGTTATAGATTAGTATATCCTCAAAAAATACTAACACACATTTTCGAAGGAAGGGGTTGAAAATTGAACTCATCAACACTTGGAATGTGGAAGGTGCATTCCTATGGCTGAAAGGCATGACCAAAAATTCATAATGGACTTCATGAGTTCGTAATGTTGTTTTTGGGATATTTTGTTCCTTCATTCTAATGTGATGATACCCTGAATGGAGATCCAAATTTGTGAAATAGATTGATCAATGTAGTTCATCTAAAAATTCATCAATGATGAGAATGGGAAAATTATCTTTAATAGTGATATTGTTGAGCTCTCTATAATCTAGAAACATACGTCATGATCCCTCTTTCTTGAGTACCATTACCATAGGTGCAGAGTAAGAACCTTTGCTAAGTCTAATAATTCCAGTGTAGTGTACCTCAAAAATCACCATAATTTTTTTTTTTATTTGTACATTTATCCTTGAAAAGTTTTGAGATCTCAAGCACATAAGCTTTCTGTTAGAAGACTTGAGTCTGAAGGTTTGTTTAGAGTCATTAATGTCATTGACTGCCCTTACCATTCAACTTAAGTTTTCTAATCGACGATATAATGAGCATTTACTCATCACTTCAATGTTTAATTAAGATCCTGAAATTTATATTTACTCTCTTATCTGCTAGTGCCTATAACACTACCACAGTCTTAACAATGCAAGCAACTTTGGGGTTTTTATGACCAAAATCCTCCATACAAAATATTACCCTATGTCTGCAATACAATCGACTTGTAATACGACCTGTTACTCCCATACCTTTATCCAGGATGAAGATTCTCCATCGTTCTTTTACCATTCCATTCATTACATTAATAAATTTCTTCCCATAATAATAAGTTTCTTCTAAGTTCCTACAGCTTTGTGAAGAAACAGAGGTCAATCGGGTTTCGGTGATCACAAGTGCCAAACAAAACAAAGGACCCTATTGTTTGTCGAAATCCGAATTATGGAACAACTGCGGGCCAACATTTCGGGGTTTCAGGATTCAGGGTTTCGCGAGAACAACAGTCGGACACCAACACACAACATTTCCCGAAATTGCGACAAGATGCCGAGTACTTCGGGGTTTCAGGGTTCAGGTTTTCGTGAACACAAAAGTCAATCATCTACACAGAACAACTCCCGAAAATACGAAAGGTGATTAGTACTTCAGGAATTCGGAGTTCAGGATTTCGCGAGAGCAAGTGCCCAAACAACCACATATGCAAACCTCCAAAATGCAGAAAAAGGGAAGGTGGGTTCCGTACTTCGAGATTTTTGGGATTCGAAACTTCACGAGTTCTGGTGTCCAAACCTTGACATACACGAATTTATGAAATGCGAGAACAGAAAAGGTGAGAACCGTATTTCAGGATTTCGGTGTTTAGGGTTTCACGATTTTCATAGCCAACCATGCAACATACCCTAATTCCCGAATTGCGAAAAGAAAGGCACTAACATTTCTGGATTTTGGGGTTTCAAATGTTAAACAATGGAACACAACAATTCCCGAAATTGCGAAAATGAAAAGAACGTGGAACTAACATTTCGGGACTTCGGGGTTCGGGGTTTCGGGGTTTCAAATGTTGAACCACAGCACACAACAATTCCCAAATTCTGAAAGGTGAAAGGGTGTGGAGCCAACACTTTCGGATTTTGGGTTTTGGGGTTTCAAAAGTCAAACAACGGAACACAACAATTCCCAAAATTGTGAATCAAAAAGAAAGTGGAACTAACATTTAGGATTTCGGGGTTCGGAATCCCGCGACTTCAAAAGCCAAAACATCAACCACAACAATTCCCGAAATTGCGAATACATGGAACTAACATTTCAGGATTTCGGGGGTTGGAATCCTGTGACTTCAAAATCCAAAACATCAACCACAAACAATTCCCGAAAATGCGAATAGAAAAGAACGTGGAACTAACATTTCAGAATTTTTGGGTTCGGAATCCCGCAACTTCAAAAGCTAAGAAATCAACCACAAACAATTCCCGAAATGGCGAATAGAAAAGAATTTGGAACTAACATTTTAGGATTTTTGGTTTCGGGATTTCAAATGTCAAGCCACAACACACAACAATTCCCGAATTCCGAAGGTGAAAGGGTGTGGAACCAACACTTCGGGATTTCAGGTTTCGCGGTTTCAAATGTCAAACCACAACTCACACAATACCCGAATTCTGAAAGCATAAATACTTAAGAATTTTACACGCACAGAAGGATACAACAGGATAAAAGTTTTCTATAAGGGAAAATATCTAAATTCGTCATAGACCTGGACTAAGGAAGGATAACCCATTCTGAAAAGAAACAAGGAAAATGAAAAGGGGTTTCCAAAAATCTTTGACTCCTGAATTTTGTCATTCTATACACATCTAATATATTTTTTGCATATTGTTAGAGCATATTGTTAGATACATAGCATCAGATAAAAACATTCGAACAAAAAGTGGGAAGAAATCGTTACAGATCTGATTTAATCAGATACAATACACCAGATGCAAAAAGGGTCATACAGACAGAGAATGTAACCTATCATAGTTTAGATTCAATAGATACATAACATCAAAAGACATATCCATGTTCCTCCCAACCGTAGAACAGGGCAGCCAAATCTACTTTCTCGATTCACTCCCTAGCCTGACCATCAGTCCATGAGGGCGAACTTGGAAACTCCTCCTTGGCAGTGTCCTTCAATTCCAATAGTTATCCTCTTGCCTCACACTTACTCAACAGTGCTCATAACAGCAAGGCAATTCTGTTTTAGCAGGCTCCTCTTGCCTCACACTCAATCCGCAGTGTTCATAACAACAAGAGAGATAAAAAAAAATTCTGAGCATACTTGGCAGCATCCTACCTCCTCGCATATTCTATTTATCAATTTTGCCCATGTATTTTTCTCTCCTTTGGGGATTTTCGCATCTTTCTTAATTCCCGATTTTCAAGGGCTGCTAGTGGCCAAATCCCTAATTTTCCACTTGTAATCATCACCCCAGAGGTAGTTCCAACTTGTTCCCCACTCATGGAGTCATGCTCAGCTGATTTTTAACATGGTTGTTCCATTTGTCCTCCTGCAATTAATATAAATATTTTGTTTTGATACAAGTGTCATAGTCAAATAGTTAGTTGAGTCCAAACAGATATCTGCCCAATAGTCACAATAATTAAATACAATTATTAAATTCGAAATTCAAAATTTCCATAAATGGCAAAAAGTTTCCAGATTCGAATTTGCCAAAAACGAAAATAATTTTCCAGCACAAAAAATAAAAATACTTATTTTTGAGGGATGTCACATTCTTTCCCCCTTCAGTAAAACATTTTCCTCAGTGTTCGTTCCTTTCCTGGAACAGGATGGGATGAGATTTCCGCAAATCTCCCTCCCATTCCCATGTGGCCTCCTCAGGACTAAAGTGTTTCCATTGCACCTTTACCTGAGCGACAGATCTGTTCCAAAGTGTTATTTCTCTCCAATCCAGAATACACAGGGGTTCCACCTGGAACTTTCCCTCGGGTTCCACCTGCACCAAGTTCCAATCAATCATATGAGTAGGGTCATGAATATACTTTTTCAACAAAGAAACATGAAATACATTATGAATTCTTAGATTAGTTGGAAGTGCAAGTTGATATGCTACGGGTCCAATTTGAACTAGTATCCCGAAGACCCCACAAAACCTGGGTGCCAACTTGGCATAGTTCCCCAACTTTAGTGAGATTTTTGGGGCTTTGACCTTCAAATAAACCTGGTCTCCCACCTGAAATTCCAAGTGTCTTATTTTCTGATTCGCATAACTCTTCTGTCTGTCCTGTGCTTCTTTCAAGTTCTGTTGTACTTTCTTTACCATGTTCTCCATTTCCTGGAGAATCTCTGGTCCAACCATGAGTTTGTCGACCGGGTTATCCCAACTAATTGGAGTTGTACACCTTCTATCGTACAATATTTCGAAGGGGCTCAACTTAGCCGAAGTTTGGTACCCATTGTTATATGCAAATTCTACCAAGTGTAGGTAGTCTTACCATTTGTTCGGCATTGTTCTTACATACATGCGGAGCATATCCTCTATGATTCGATTTGTCCTTTCGATCTATCCATCCATTTGTGGATGATAACTCATACTGAAATTTAAATTAGTATTTATCCCTGCAAACAATTCCTTCCAAAAAGCGGATGTGAATTTTATGTCTTTATTTGAAATCACCATTTTAGGAATACCATGCAGTCTAAAAATTTCTTTCATGAATATTTCATCAATGTTAATAGCTTTAAAAGTAGACTTTATAGGAATAAAGTGTGCAGACTTACTGAGTTTATCGATTACAACCATGATTGAATCATTTTGTTTCTGAGTTTTAGGCAAACCTGTTATAAAGTCCAGCGATATGGTCTCCCATTTCCATTCTAGTACCGGTAATGCTTGTAATAGGCCGACTGGATGCTAGTGTTCATCCTTAACCTGCTGACAATCTTGGCACCTAGCCAAATACTTTGTTTTTTTGCCCTTCATATTAGGCCAGTAAAATAGTTTTTTGAGTGTTGTTATTGTTTTCTGGTAACCTGGATGGCCAGAATACGATTTCTTATGCACTTCGTCTAAAATAGTTAACTTTAGCTCTGCTGAATCTAGTATGTAAAGTCTGTTTTTAAATCTTAGTAGTCCCTTCTTTTCGATACTTATATCTGGTTTATCTGAGTTTGCAATATTATTTTGAAATTCTACCATTATCTTAGTGTAATTTCCATCATTGATACTTGTCGTCCTTATTCTTTGTTCTAGATCACTTTCTACCCTGGTGATGTTTATCTCAAATAACCCATGGATTCTGTGGCTTAAAGCATCTCCTACTTTATTTTCCTTACCCTTGATATGTCTGACCTCAAAGTCGAATTCGCTCAAGAAGGCTAGCCACCTTGCTTGTCTTTCATTAAGGTCTGGTTGGTTAAACATATATTTCATCCCGCTATTATCCGTCAATAGTAATAATTTTTTGCCCATTAGTGTCGCCACATTTTTAAGGCATGTATTACTGCTGTGAATTCTAAGTCATGAGTGACATAATTTCGCTCGTGTTCCTTTAATTTTCGAGACTCATAACAAATCACATGCCCTTCCTGAGTTAGAACACCACCTAGTCCCTCTTTACGTGCATCAATGCATACTGTGAAGTCTTTATCTGGGTCTACTACCTTCAAGATGGGCACCGATGTCAATAATTATTTTAGCTTGTTAAAACTGTCTTGACACTTTTACGACCAGTCAAACATGGTCCCTTTCTTTTGTAATGATGTGATAGGGTAGGCTATATTGGAGAACCCTTCTATAAATCTGCGATAATATCCGATGATTCCCGTGAATGACCAGATATCTACCACATCCTTAGGCACTAGCCATTCCATAATGGTTTTTATGTTTTTTGAGTCTACGACAATACCTTCCGAGGAAATGACATGTCCTAAATATTGTATTTCTTTTTGATAAAAATCACATTTGTCAAATTTTGCGTATCGTTTGTGTTTGCTTAGTGTTTTCATAACTATTCGTAAGTGTTCATCATGTTCCTCCTCTATTTTAGAATAGACCAGAACATCGTCGATAAATACTACTATGAACTTGTCTAAGTACTAGTTTAAAATGTTGTTCATTAAGCACATAAATGTGGCTAGTGAATTAGTGAGTCCAAAAGGTATGACTACAAACTCGTATTGTCTGTATCTTGTTCGAAAAGCTATTTTGTTTATGTCCTGGTCCTTTATCCTAACTTGATGATAACCGGATCGTAAATCCAATTTTGAGAAGATCTTGGCCCCACCAACTTGATCGAACAGATCATTTATCCGTGGTAAGGTGTATTTTTTCTTAATGGTCACTTTGTTCATTTGTCTATAATCGATACACAGTCTTAGAGTATCATCTTTCTTTTTTACAAAGAGGACTGGTTCTCCCCATGGTGAGACACTAGGTCTGATATACTCTTTGTCCAACAATTCCTGTAATTGCATTTTTAATTTTGTCAGTTTTGGTAGACTCATTCGGTAGGGTGATTTTGAGATAGGGGATGGTCCAGGTAGTAAGTCTATGGAGAAATCTATTTCTCTTCTAGGAGGTAATTCTGGTATCTCATCAACAAACATGTCTCTCAATTCACGTAGGAAAACTAGGTCTTCTAACTTGGGCTTATCTTCTTTTTCTAATAGATCCGTCACTTGGATGGAGTAAAGTTGACATCCCTTTCTAATACATTCCTTGAGTTGCATCGTTGAAACTTGTCTGACTGATATAGGTTTTGGTATGACTTGGGATGTTCTAACAGTGCCACAATTATCTTTATAGCTAAGTATCTTTGTATAACAATCTAGTACTGCTTTGTGTTGTTCCAACCAATCCATCCCAATAATCATATCATAAGACCCTAGTGGTAGGATGTTCAGATTGGTCCTTATCTTTTGATCATCTAAACTAAACTCAAGATTATAAATAAAGTTAACTACTTTTCTTTTAGTACCTGTTGCTAGTTGTACAAGCCAAGATTTTTTGTGCTTTTGTTTCTTAAGTTTATTCAACTCTACTACATTGGTAGTAATATAACTTAATGTAGCTCCAGGGTCAATTAAAACAGAAATTCGAGTGTCATGGATTTTACCTTCGACTTTTACCACCAAGGACTGGTATTCAGCTTGCCGACCATCTATGGCTGCATTTATCCGATGCAGACTTCTGCCCATGTCACCCACTGTCGAGGCTTCCTACAAATTGTGAACAACAGTTCTGTTTTTTGCAATTAAACATGGATAATTCCTCCTTAGATGAGACTCTCCACACTCCCAACATCTTAATGGCTCACGAGAGTTGTCCCCAAACATCTTCGTTCCAAGGTTTACCGATTTACCGCAACCTTGCGTATTCGGATGATTGGAGTGAAAATCCTTCCTTGGGAAACTTTTTTCTACATTCTGATAAGGAGTTGGCTGGTATCCCTTCTTCCGCTGGTTTATTCCATCTTGGTTCTTATCCTTCTAGGTCTTGGGAAACTCTACCCACTGTTTATACTGGTCAGAGCACATTCGTGCCTTCTTGAATGCCTCGCTCATAGATTTGTGGTTGTCAAACTCAATTATGTCCCTATAGGACTGTGGTAAACAACTTAAGAATCGTTGGATTTTTACCTTATCCTCCCGGATGTTTGGTACAAACCTTAGTAGTTCCAGAAATTTATTTATAAGGTCATCCATCGTCATTTGTCCGAGTCGTAATTCGTAAAATTCTTTCATCTTCCTTTCATAATAGCTTTCAGAAAGGTATTGTTTCTTAAAATACTTCTTGAAGTCAGACCATTCCAACTATTTCTCCTTTAGGACCTTGGCCAATTTCAGGTCCTGCCACCAAATGTTGGCCTTCCCCTTCAAATTGTAAATTGCCATTCTGACCTTCATGTTGCTGGAATAGTTGTAGATTTGGAAGTATTTTTTGATGTCCAACAACCATGCCTCAACTTCTTCTCTTGTACTGGATTCTCCATCAAAAGTAGCTGGTTTAATATTTTTAAATTCTCCTTCAAGGTGGTCTATTTTTTTTCTTTTTTTTTGTTTGGTATGGTTTTGTCTTCAGCTGAAGGTGTCCCTTCATACGAACTGTCTCCTTTTTTTGTTTTTGCACCAGAATTCTTGGAGGCCCTTTTGTTGACTTCTTCCTCAGGGTTATCATCATTTGGGCTTTTCTTGGTTACTATACTATGCAACAGGACTTCATTTATCTCTTGTTGTTCCTCCTGTGCCTTCTTCAATTTTTCATTGTCGGCCTTGAAAACCTATAGTTCAACTATAAGGTTTCTCATTGTTTCCAACACCTCCGTGGGTGAGCTTCCATCACTGTTCTGTCTTGGATCTCTAGGAGGTCCTTGTTGTGGATTCTCTTCCACCCTGATTTCTACACCTTCTTGGGTTGCCATTATTCAACACAAAACATAAAGGCTTTCTATTTGTAATCCACAAGATTTACTAGTTTTTTTTTTTATAAATCAAAATATATACTAAGCAATCAATGTGGCCCTGTTCAGGCCTAGTGTTGTAACTTTTTCTCTGATACCATATGTAGTGTACCTAAAAAATCACCATAAAAAAAAATTTTATTTGTACATTTATCCTTGAAAAGTTTCGAGATCTCAAGCACGTAAGCTTTCTATTAGAAGACTTGAGTCTGAAGGTTTGTTTAGAGTCCTTACTGTCATCGACTATCCTTACCATTCAACTTAAGTTTTCTAATCGACGATATAATGAGCATTTACTCATCACTTCAATCTTTAATTAAGATCCTGAAATTTATAATTACTCTCTAATCTGCTAGTGCCTATAACACTACCACAGTCTTAACAATGCAAGCAACTTTGGGGTTTTTATGACCAAAATCTTCCATACAAAATATTACGCTATGTCTGCAATACAATTGACTTGTAATATGGCTTGTTACTCCCATACCTCTATCCGGGATGAAGATTCTCCGTCGTTCTTTTACCAGTCCATTCATTACATTAATAAAGTTGTTCCCATAACAATAAGTTTCTTCTAAGTTCCTACAGCTTTGTGAAGAAACAAAGGTCAATCGGTTTTCAGTGATCACAAGTGCCGAACAAAACAAAGGACCCTGTTGTTTGCCGAAATCTGAATTATGGAACGACTCTAGGCCAGCATTTTGGGGTTTCGAGATTTGGGATTTCGCGAGAACAAGAGTCTGACACCAACACACAACATTTCCCGAAATTGTGATAAGATGCCGAGTACTTCGGGGTTTCGGGGTTTAGGTTTTCGTGAACACAAAAGTCAATCATCTACACACAACAACTCCTGAAAATATGAAAGGTGATTAGTACTTCGGGAATTCAGATTTCGGGATTTCACTAGGGAAAGTGCCCAAACAACCACATATACAAACCTCCGAAATGCAGAAAAAGGGAAGGTGGGTCCCACACTTCGGGATTTTTGGGATTCGAAACTTCACGAGTTCCGGTGTCCAAACCTTGACATACACAAATTTCTGAAATGAGAGAATGGAAAAGGTGAGACCTCTATTTCGGGATTTTGGTTTTTGGGGTTTTGTGGTTTTCATAGCCAAACATCCAACATACCACAATTCCTGAATTGCGAAAAGAAAGGCATTAACATTTCAGGATTTTGGGGTTTCAAATGTCAAACAATGGAACACAACAATTCTCGAAATTGCAAAAACGAAAAGAACGTGGAACTAACATTTCGGGATTTCGGGGTTCGGGGTTTTGAGGTTTCAAATGTCGAACCACAGCACACAACAATTCCCGAATTCTGAAAGGTGAAAGGGTGTGGAGCCAACACTTCGGGATTTCGGGTTTCGAGGTTTCAAAAGTCAAACAATGGAACACAACAATTCCTGAAATTGTGAAACGAAAAGAAAGTGGAACTAACATTTCAGGATTTCGGGGTTCGGAATCCCACGACTTCAAAAGCCAAAACATCAACCACAACAATTCCAGAAATTGCGAATACGTGGAACTAACATTTCGGGATTTCGGGGTTCGAAATCCTGCAACTTCAAAAGCCAAAACATCAACCACAAACAATTCCCGAAAATGCGAATAGAAAAGAATGTGGAACTAACATTTCAAGATTTCGGGGTTCGAAATCTAGCAACTTCAAAAGACAAAACATCAACCACAAACAATTCCTGAAATGGTGAATAGAAAAGAACGTGGAACGAACATTTCGGAATTTTGGGTTTCAGGATTTTAAATGTCAAGCCACAACACACAATAATTCCTGAATTCTGAAGGTGAAAGGGTGTGGAACCAACACTTCGGGATTTCGGGTTTCGGGGTTTCAAATGTCAAACCATAGCTCACACAATCCCCGAATTCCGAAAGCATAAATACTTAAGAATTTTACACGCACAGAAAGATACAACATGATAAAGGTTTTCTGTAAGGGAAAATCTCTAAATTCGTCATAGACCTGGACTAAGGAAGGATAGCCCATTCTAAAAATAAACAAGGAAAACAAAAAGAGGTTTCCAAAAATCTTTAACTCCTGAATTTTGTCATTCTATACACATCTAATATATTGTTTCCATATTGTTAGAGCATATTGTTAGATACATAACATCGAATAAAAACATTCGAATAGAAAGTGGGAAGAAATCGGTACAGATCCGATTTAATCAGATACAATACACCAGATGCAAAAAGGGTCATACAAACAAAGAATGTAACCTATCCCAGTTTAGATTCAATAGATACATAACATCAAAAGACATAGCCATTCATAATAGAGGGGGGAAAATTAACATATTTGAATCCAATCCACGAGAAGACAAAGGGAACAACCACATTCCTCCCAATCGTAGAACAGGGCAGCCAAATCTACTTGCCCGATTCACCCACTAGCCTGACCATGAGTCCATGAGGGTGAACTTGGAAACTCCTCCTCGACAGTGTCCTTCAATTCCAACAGTTATCCTCTTTCCTCACACTTACTCAACAATTCTCATAACAACAAGGCAATTCCATTTCAGCAAGCTGCTCTTGCCTCACACTCAATCCGCAGTGTTCATAACAACAAGAGAGCTCAAAAATTTTTCCCATCATACTTGGCAGCGTCCTGCCTCCTCACATTAGCTATTTATCAATTTTGCCCAGGTCTTTTTGTTTGAAAACACAGATATTCCAACAGAGGATGAACACCTTCAGTAACCACTCACATAACCAGATCAAAGATCAACACACCAATGTTTTCACATGGTAAAACCCCTACGGGGAAACATCCACGGCCCCAAC
>JZKD02S2144010.1:23246-55010 GCA_000966675.3 Picea glauca
TAGGTAGTTTTGGAGCTAAAAAGATTCACTTTTGAAAAACCCTAATTTTTGGGTACAGTAACAGTGACATTTTTCTTCTTGCGAAATATGCTTCCTTCAGGGTGGCTCTGATACCATGTTAATGTTTATTCCATTATTATAGTTATTTTAATTTCAATATATAAGAGCAACATAAGAACAAGATCACTGAGAAATACACATTCACAAGAGACACAACATTTATCCCGGGAAACCCTTTAGGGGAAGAAAACCCAGCAAAAACTTCCTTATCATAAATTTCCAATACAACGTCAAGAGATAAATCAAACCAATACATATATTCCTCTCCAAAAGATGCACCACTCTTCTTCCTCTCTCCTTTGCCGGTAACAGATTAGAACTTGTCTCTCAAACTGAGCAAGTGAGTTATGATCAAATGAGGCACTAGCCTCCTTTATTTATACAAGTTCTGGCACGTGTGAAGTGTCTCTTCACTGGCAGGGCCGACTTCTTCATATGGGTGGGTAAACCCACCTTTATTATATTTCTGGGTCTTCTTATTAACTGTTGGGGCCGACTTCTTGTTCTGTCTATTATAATTGTCTGTTGACCAATCCGCAAAAGGGGATTTGGTCCTATTACAATATCTGACATGATGAATCCACAATGGGAATTGATCCTATAAATAAAATATCAATAATAACAAGAATACTCTTTGTTGTTACATTATTTCAACAGGAGATGCTTCTAGCTGGAAGGAAAAGTTCAATAATTGTACAGATGATCTACCAATAAAAAAGTATGGATAGATCATACTGCCACGTTTTCACATCCAATGTGTGCTATTCCCTGTAATTATTGGAGCCATTTTGCTTGAATTAGGTTCCAAATATCATTATGGTAATTTATGGTCAACACATAAACCTTACTTTAGATGTTTTTATCTTGTCGATTATGATGCAATGCTTTTCCATAACAAATTAGATGGATGTGTGCATAGATTTTTTTTTTGTCAAATGTGAATGTTGACACAAAAGGATTTTGTCAATAAGGGGGTATTACTTTCTAGCTCCTATTCCAGGTAGATTATCAGGGGTGTTACTTTCTAGTTGTTGTTCCAGGTAGATTATCAAGAACTTAAAAGAAATAATTATAATTATCTCTACTAACTCTTTGAACCAACTCCATGATTGTGAATTCTTTGCAAATCATAGTATCCCCTCCAAGGAAGGTTCCCTTAGAAGCAAAGAATACTATTATTTTGTAATAGAAAAGTCCTGTCATGAAGCAATTGAAAATACAGCTCCTGGCTCCTAATCTCCAATAGAGTTTGGATTCTTTAGAATGGATAATTCCTCCCATTTAGCAAGTAAAACATACAGGCCCCAACTTCAAGAAAGCTAAGGTTGTTGTGTTCTAAACTACGTCCCTCTATTTTGTGTTTGTGATTAGACCCAATTAAACTCTAGATAAAGTTTGTGTTTCAAGTCCTTGCATGCGTAAAAGTTTGAAACTACATTGTGAAATTAAGATGTCTGGCCTACCGAGGAAACTTAAAAGAGAACATCCATACTTTTTAAATTCATGAAATTTTTTCCCTATCATGCAATCTCCCTGGGTGAATTCATCATGCAATCTCCCTGATTGAATTCTGGTTGAGTCGATAAAATTCATTTCATAATTCCCAGCCAATCATTAAGAGTCAAGGTCATTAGTAGGGCTAGCTAAAACAAATTATTTGATTCCAAGATGAAAAGGATTTTTTATTTCCATGTGTCTTTAAAATAATATATGGATCCATCTTGTATGCCATATTTCCATGTTCTACTTTTAAAGTCGAAATACACATTTCCCTCAAAACACATGTTGCACACATGTTGGTATTACTTAAAGTGTACAAAAATTGGTTCGATAAAACCATGGTTGGGCCCATCCATTCCCCCTTTGTTGTCTTCGACATCCCCACTAGGACCACAACCCACAAAGGATCTATTACAATGGTCCATGTTCCAAGATTGGAGTCATAAAGTTTCAAACTGAACTTTTCATCGGTCATTAGGTCACCCATTACTACAACTATGTATGTCCCATTTTTCTTCTCTCTGATGCCATCCACATGGCATTGGTACCCACATAATAAGGGAGGAAGTTGGGATTTCTCCCCTCTCATTCACTTCCCTTTTCTCCTTCATCTATCCCATCGCCAATTCTTGATTCATGTAGTGTCTTCTTTAATTTTTAACGCACATCAAAAAACCTCAGACTGACGCGCATTAACAAAACTATAACTTGCATGCATTATCAAAACTTAATGTGGCACGTATGCCTCTTGTCACCGATTTCTCACTTTCTTGAATGCACACAAAACTGGAATAGGCGTGCACAAATTTGTTTGTGCACACATGTAATATTTACCCAAAACTTTGGGTGCCAATAGGCCTCCACACTATTATTTGTCTCATCCTTGAGCCAACTCCCTCATAAAGTGACTCATGCAATGGACGAAACCGTCTCCATGAGTTCCTGAACAAACTCTTTGAATTGGTGATCAGGCTCATTAAGGTTACACTGAAGTTCCTAGGTGAGACGAACAACTATGGTTGCATCAACTATTCTGACCCAAGGGTTTGTTAAGTTCGTTATTTCCATTTTCTCTATCAAGGGGCTAACAAAAAACTACGCGTCTATCAACTTGGCGTAAAACATTAAGGCCTTATCAGTTGTAGTAGTGATTAGCTTTGAGATGCTTTGATGCTTAGCCCAGACAACAACAATCTCCCTAGTTTTAGATGAAAAAGTTTCCATCACAGTCGGATGCTTTCCTGGAGATAAAGAGGATAAGCTACTCTTTTGTTGTGTGACCTCAACCTTAGTTGCGCAAAATCTATCATTAATAGGAGTTAATTCTGGGGAAGTTTGTAAATGGTTCCACTAGGTGAAGCTATGATTGACCACCCCCAAAAATTCCTTCAATCTATTCAGGTCGTCCCAGACGATGACCTTGGTTGTTGCAACCTTATTCTGTAACTCTGTCTCCCCGACGTTAACTGTTGAATCTATGTGTGAAGTTCTATATTCTAAGATTCCAGGAGATTAATACAATCAATAACCACTTGAAGTTTCTTTGGGTATGGGATTTTTCATTTTACCCACTCATTCTTACAAACATGTAAGTAAGACTCGTCTAGGGCATTGAATACTTGGTGTGACTGGCTAGAATGGCTTCATTCTGGCCCTTATTTTCTACATGTGCAGTAACCTCAGTGAGATGCAGTTGTTGGAGGTCTTTCCGTGCAACTTCAATTTCCTAGTGCATACTTGATTTCTATTGCAACTGAGACCTGGTGTCTGCATGGCTTAAGAATTCATGGTCAAGTTGAATACATAGATGGATGTGCTTGTGGGAAATATTTTGGTTTCTCTCCCCGAGCTCATAGAGCATGGTAGTGACAAAAATTTGTAGTTCGATAGTAGGGACTTGTGAAAGGTCGAGTTCTAGTTGGTTGAGTTAGAAGGGACCATCGTGAGTGCACTGAAACTTAGAATTCTTCTTTGGCTCGATCCTGGAGCATTGATGGATTGGGTTTATGGTGGTGGAGATTCCAATGGTGATGGTAATGCAAGTTTTTGACTAAGCGTCAAACTTCCTCACCATATTGTTTCAAAATGCTTGTTGCCTGGAAAATCGAGCACAAAGATCCTTCATCAATTTGGCTATGTGACGACTAGCCTGTGGTGGTGGAAAGACGACTTATAACAAATTCATGGTAGTCGTGTGATGGTTTTTTCCTGACCCTTGACCAGGCCAAACCTTCGGTCGAGCTAAAGGGATTGGGACCTCTTTGTTTATTGGAGTCACCGTTGGTGAGGGTGGATGGTCCTCCTCTATTGGAGTGAAGGTCAATGGGGGCAGGAACTTGAGTTTTAGAAGACCGCTTATGTGACATACTTGGAACAATTAACAAAACAAGAAAATAAACTGCATAAGTAACAAGAACATCAAATATAGAGAAGAAATATAGAGCAAAAATATAATATTGATATCACATATTTGGGTGCCAAGTTGTTGCTGATCAACTTGTTGCTTCATACGATTTTGCGCCATGTGGAGGTTTTCCTTTAGAGCCGTGAGGGTAAGTGCCCTACCTTGCAACAAATTGTAGTTAGATTATATCGTTGATGTGCTTGGAATATAGGAAGTGACTATAGGGGGTTTTTGGCCATACACTATTTCATATGGTATCATTTTGGTGGTTATATGATAAGAAGTGTTGTACCACCATTCTTCTAGTGGTAACCATTGCACCCACTGATGTTGTTTGTCCAAAAAAAAACAACACAAATACGTTTCCAAACACTTATTGACCACTTTAGTTTGGCCATTTTTCTATGGGTGTTATGTTGTGCTCATGTTCAATTACATTCCCTGTAATTTGAACAATTCCTGCTAAAAGGTGTTGGTGAAGGTTGGGCCAAGGTCAGAGACAATGGATGTTGGCATGGCATGCAACTTGAAAATATGATCAATGAAAACTTGTGCAACTAGGGATGGTGTAAAAGGGTGTGGTAAGGAACAAAAATGTGCATACTTGGAGAGGCGGTCGACCACTACCATGATGACTGAGTTGTTACCTGCTTTGGGAAGGTCCACTATAAAGTTCATGGAGATGTCAATCTAAATAGAAGCTGGAATGGGTAATGGATGGAGAGCTACGTGGGTCTTGACATTTTTCTCTTTATGGCGTTGAAAAATATCACATTCAGTGACAAAGGTGAGGATATCCTTCTTCATACCTTCCTCAAAAAAAGAGCGGAGAGCATGAGCATATGTATTTTTGAATCTTGAGTGACCCACGAGAATAGAAGAATGCAACTCATTTAAGATATTGGGATTGAGTGTTGAATCTGGATACATAACCAAACGATCCTTATATCTCAATACATTGGCTTTCCAAGTATAGTTAGTGGGAGGGCCAATGTCAACTTGAATTCATTGAATTATCTATGAGATAGTGGGATGGGCGAGCCATTCACGCCGAAATTCATCAATCCAATGAGCGATTGGTAATGATAGAGAAAAGAGGGAACCTTCATGTTTATATTTTATGGACAATGCATCTACCACTACATTTTATTTTCCTTTCTTATAGATGATCTCATAATCATAACCCAACATTTTGGTCAACCACTTATTTTGTTTTGGAGATGACAACCTCTGCTCGAGGAAATACTTGAGACTATGGTGATTTTGTTTTATTTGAAAATGACACCCCAATAGGTATGATCTCCAAGTGTGCACAACATGGAGAATGGCCATAATTTCCTTTTCATATGTAGATTTTTCCAAATTGTGACCACTCAAAGCCTGGCTAGTGAAAGCAAGAGGTTGACCATCTTGGGTGAGTACTTCACCAATACTAGTGCTTGAAGCATATGATTCAACCAAAAAAGTTTTGTTGAAATCAGGGAATGCGAAGACGAGGGTAGTACACATGGCCTACTTCAAATCTAGGAAGGCTTGCTTGGTTGCAAGGGTCCACTTAAATGCATTCTTCTTAAGAAGGACCATCAATGGTCGAGCAATTTTTTCATAATAGTGGAAAAATTTCCTGTAATATCCTGTGAGCCCAAGGAAACCTTTGAGGCTTTTCAAGGTCTTAAGACATGGCCAATATTGCATGGCTTGAATATTGTTGGGGTCCATGCTTACTCCATCACAACTGAAAACATGTCCCAAGTATTCGACCTCACTTTCCCCAAAAGAACACTTCGACTTTTTGAGGAACAATTCATGGTCTCGAAACAATTGGAGTAGTTTGTACACATGTTGAAGATGGGAATCACAAGTGAGGATATAAATAAGAATGTCATCAAAGAAAACCAAAACAAACTTCTGAATTTAGAGATTCAATAGTTTATTCATGAGACTTTGGAAGGTAGCTGGAGCATTGCAAAGCCCAAAAGGAATTACCAAGAACTCATAATGGCCTTCATGAGTTCTGAAAGAAGTCTTCAAAACATCTTCTTCCTTCATTTGAATCTAGTGATAACTGGAGTGAAGATCCAATTTGGTGAATAAATAGGCACCCTGGAGCTCATCCAATAGATCATCAATGACATGAATGAGAAACTTATCCTTAATGGTCAATTTATTAAGGGCGGAAAAATTTGGACACATGTGCCAAGCGCCTTATTTCTTTAGGACCATTACAACAGGGGAAGAGTATGGGATGGTACTTGGGAGAATTATCCTGACTTCCAATAATTCTTGAATTATTTTTTCGATTTCATTTTTTTGAGAAAAGGTGATGCAGACACGCCCACCTTAACAGGTTCTGCACGACCTCCCAATCTAAGGATCATTCTTAATCTCCCCCTTGAGTCTGTTTGACTCTTTGATTCCATGTAGGAATTCTCAGCACACAAATTTCTATCCATAGGTCCTTCTTAGGATTTACGCCTATGCGAACAAGCACTAAGCGCCAACTCACATCCACGTGACCACACCCTTCACCCGAAAAGTGTTTTCGGTTTTTGCGACTTCGTGATAACTGATGCGAGTCCCTTTGGCTCGTCAATCCCTGAAACCTTGAAAGGATAATGTGTCCTTTGACTTCCCCCTTGAAGTTACTTGATGTGACCCCGACTATGACCTAGGGCCAAATCCTTTGGCAGTTCAGAATTTCATGTATCGACGATTTTCAATGCAACAACACCTTTCATCGATAACCGAAATCATGACGATTCCTCATCACGATCAATGACTTTGAGCTCCCCTTGATCTAACGGTCTTGATCCTATCTGGACTTCACGAATCGAGAGTTTGCAACTCTCGACTCCGAGTCACAATGTCTTCCACGCCCTGACTTATGAAATGGAAAATTCAAGCACGTGATCAACGACCCTCATTGATCCAGATCCAATGACCACTATCCCTTCCGAGATTATGAGTGTTGAAAGAAACTCATCCTTAATCTTCCCACTGGTCTACAAGATCCAACGACCCACAAAACTTCATATTTTCCCTCTGAGAATTTCTACCATTCGTTCAGACTCCTCAAAGGCTTCTACCCAATTACCTTGGCGTCTTTCCTTCTGATCTTAAGTTCTGTGAGGTGACTCCATACCTCATTCTTCCTTTGAACACTTCAAAGGTTCTAACCCTTCTGAATTTGGACTCTCACTGTAACTCCTGGAATCTAAGGAATCCTTGCATGCACACCTTGCGGCATTCACAATAACCCCTAGTTATTTCACTCTTCAACTCTTCGCACTCCTTTACAACAATAATTCTTCAACCTTTCTCCTTGGTTGGAAAAATATGAGACTTCAACTCGTCGGTGCATACCTTGAACGACTCTGTGTGATACTTGCACTCCAACGAGTATGAGAACAACGATATCCCTCTTGATCTTTCTGAGATGAACCCAGAACTCTGTCAATGCACTCTATGTGGACCTTCATTGCACTCCTTGCAGGAATCCTCAGGATGAGAAACAATTGAAACTCATACTTCTCCTCTCACAGACTTGATTTATTTAACATGAAGTCAAGAGCATACAACACACATAGCATTGAAACAAATTCATAACAAAGAACATAAGAAAAATTGTAAACATGCCATTAAAATAGATGTAAACAACAACCACTGCAACACCATGAAATGAAATCAAAGCATTGTTACATTAATTCGAGTACTCTTGTACATGGTTCATTAGAAACAACTATATTCTTATGCAATCCTACAATATTTGTTCTTCTCTATGCTCTTTCTCTCTACAACTCTACAACTTAGAATGAGAACTATATTTTTAACAATATATATGAGGGTGTCTTTTTATGAGTTTTCCCTCCTACAACTCTAGCTATCTAATCGGAATAAAAGATAAAACTACTTTACATTCATTACAATTAAATGACTCCATATTCGACAGATGAGAGAAACGCTCAAGGTCTGGTTTAAAATCTTGAAACATAAATGCAAATACGTTCTCCTAAATATTACATTAATGTTCCTTCATTCAAATTCAAAATGTCTCAAAATACGCGCTTTTACTGGCTCGCTTGCGATGCTCCTGCATCATACTCCCTTGGCTGAAAAATTCATGGACTCCTTTTCATGATCTCCTGCACTGTCTGTCCATGTTTCTGGATCTTTGCTTCACCTTCTCAACTGGCATCATCAGTCGGGTGTGCTTTCCATTTTATCAAGTATTCAAAATATGTCTTTCTTCGGGTCTTCTTCCCAACTCTCTGGTCAATTATCTTTTCCATATGCGGCTCTTTAGCTACATGCATCTATTTAACCCATTTAATTTCCTTTTGATCCTCTAACCCCTCTATTCCATCGGCTCTGTAAGGATACATATCTGCTACGTTGAATATGGGTGAGATGCCCACATCATTTGGAAATTCTATATCATAAGCATTGGCCTCAAATTTCCTCAAAATATTGCACAACCCTATCTTCTTCATCTTCAACTTATTATACGTTCCCATTGGGAATCTCTCTTTTGTTAGGTGAGCTAAGACTAAATCTCCCACTTCAAACTGAAGTTATTTTCTGTGTTGATCTGCTCTACGCTTGTATTCCTGGTTGGAATTTTGCAATTGCTCCTTAACCTTGTCGTGAAGCTCTTGCATCTCTACTGCAAAAATCCTCTGCTCCAACACTTCTGAATTCTCTCTATCCTAAGTCTCTTAGTTCAGATACTCCACTCGGCTGCATTCCATACGTTATATGGAATGGGCTATGTCCTGTGCTTCTGTTAAGTGAGTCATTATATGCAAATTCCAATTGTGACAGAATCTGGTCCCACTTGATGCGATGTTCAACTACTAAACTCCTCAATAAATCTCCCAGACTTCGGTTCACTACATCGGCATGTCCATTCATCTGAGGGTGATATGTTGAGCTAAAATACAATTATGTCCCCATATTCTTCCACAGTGTCCTCCAGAAATGACCAACAAATTTGGTATCCCTATGTGAAACAATACTCCTAGGTAATGCGTGAAGTCTAACAACTTCTTTGAAAAATAGATTTGCAATGTGAGTTGCATCACTGGTTTTTTGACATGGTATGAAATGTGCCATTTTTGAAAATCTATCGACTACCAAAAATATGGAGTCACAACTCCTCTGTTTCCTTAGAATTCCTAACACAAAATCCATGCTTACCGCATCCCACGGCCTCTCTGGTACTAGCAACAGTTGATACAATCCTGTATTTTGTCTTTTCCCCCTTACATGCTAACAAATTCTGCATTTGTTTACAAATTTCTTGACATCTGTCCTCATCCTTGGCCAATAGTATGACCCATTCAGTTGTGCAAAAGTCTTATCATGGTCGAAATGTTCAGCCAATCCTCCACTATGTTTTTCCTTCAAGAGGTTCTCTCTCATAGAGCATTTTGGTATACACAGTTGGTTACCCATGAACAATAGTCCATCCTAAATCAAGTATTCATTCCATTGGCTTCTATCCTTGAAAACTGGATTCTCACATGATTCATAAGCTTCTTTAAAATCTGAATCGTCATTGTACATCTCCTTGAGATTGTCAAAACCTAAAGTTTTCACTCTGAACTCCTGCAAAATCAAACATTTCCTGCTCAATGCATCAACAACCTTGTTAGTAGTTCCAGAAATATGCTTTGTAACAAAAGTAAAATTCTGCATACATTCAATCCATTTTGCATGCTTCTGGTTCAATTTCTCCTTTCGAGTTATGAATTGTAAAGCATGGTTATTGCTATACAAGACAAACTCCTTTGGAACCAAGTAATGCCTCCATTCCTTTAATGCCTATATGATTGCATAAAATTATTTATCATACGTGGAATATTTCACTTTGGCATCGTTCAACTTCTCACTGAAGTATGCAATCGGTCTATTGTCTTGACTCAAGAATTCTCCAATCGTAAATCCACTTGCGTCACATTTGACTTGGAACGTTTTACTGAAATATTGCAGAACCAAAATTGGTTGTCCAGTTATTTTCTCGTTCAACAACTTAAAAGTTATCTCTGCTTTCTCTATCCAATGAAAATATTTATGTCTTTTATTAACCATGTCCATCATCGGTGCACATATCCCGCTGAAATTCCTGATGAATTTCATGTAAAAACTAGCCAATCCATGGAAGCTTCAAACTTCAAAGATGTTCTTTGGTGACGGTCAATCCCTGATTGCTTTTACTTTTTCAGGATCCATATTCAACTCATTCGAAGAGATCACAAACCCCAAATAAATGAGTTCCTTCTTCATAAAAGATGATTTCTTCAATTTTATCAGCAATTTCTCTTGCTGCAACCTCCTTATTATTGAAGCTAAGTGTTTCAAATGTTCTTCCTCAGTCTTATTGAAGATCAATATATCATCAAGATACACAATTACAAACTTCCCAGTGAAATATTTCAAGACTTCATTAATCAATATCATAAAAGTACTTGGTGCATTCGTCAAACCAAACGGCATGAAAAGCCATTCATATAGTCCTTCATTCTTTTTGAATGTTGTCTTCCATTCATCACCTTCCCTCATTCGAATCTGGTGATATTCGATCTTTAAGTCAATATTTGAATTTTTTTTTGCTCCACTCAAGCAATTCATCAAGTCATCCATCCTGGGTAAAGGAAATCTAAACCTGATGGTAATATTGTTTATAGATATTGAGTCTGTACACATTCTCCAGCCACCATCCTTTGTTGGACTTAGCACTGTTGGAACAACGCATGGACTCAAGATTTCTCTAACCAATCCTTTGTCCATCAAATCCTAGACTTGCTTCTTGGCTTATTCATTCTCTTGCGGCGTCAATCTGTACGCTTCTTTGTTTGGTAAACTCGCTCCTGGTATAAGGTCAATGTGATGGCTTATACTTCTGATGGGCGACAACGAACAAGGAAAATCGTCCACCACAATATCAACGAAATTCTCTAGCAGTTCCTGAATTTCCTCCAGTAGATCCTCTATCTTGGTACTGGTTAAGATGACTCTAGGATTTCTCACCACAGTAAACTGCATTTCTTCTTCTTTCTTGACTTAGTCAAGAAGTTCCTTCCCACTCATGAGAACTATAGTATTGTTTGTTTCTTCTTTCACCTTCTCATCTTTAATTGGCAGCAACATATGCGTTCTACCATTCTTCTCCAAGGTGTATGTGTTCTTTCTCCCATCATGAAAAACATTCTTGTCATATTGCCACGGTATCCCCAACAAAAGATGACAGACATCCATGGGAATAACATCACACAAAATTTCATCTTTGTAACCCCCTATCTTAAATTCAACTAAACATTGTTTAATGACTGTTACTTGATATCCTTTTTGCAACCAAAAAACTCCGTATGGGATCGGATGTGCAACTGTCTCCAATTCCATCTTTTCCACCATCTCTGTGGATACTAGGTTATCTGTGCTTCCACTGTCCACTATTACCTTGCATACCCTATCCTTGGTCTTGCAATCAGTTCTAAAAAAACTGTTTCTTTCGACTGAATTATCTATCTCCTTATTTGGCTTTAAGATAATTTTCCTCATCATTAAGGATCTTCCACCTTCTGCATCTTCTGCCTCAACATTCTGCCTTTGCGCTTCCGAAATGTGAGCTTCACCTCCTCCTTCTCTTTTTCTATTAGGACATTCATAAGACTTATGTCTAAGCTTTCCATAGACAAAACATTTTATCTCACCACCTCTACCTCTTCCTCTTCCTTCGGTTCGAGGAAAAGTGTTTCCATCAGCATATTGTCTTCCCTGTGAACTTCCTCCTTTTTCAGGGTGAGTATGAGGTTTCTTTTCTTCATCCTTATGCTTCTGTACTCGGTCCTAGGCAATTGATTTGCCTCTGTTCTGACTTCTACCTCTGCCTCTTTGACCTTGCTTTCGGGACAATTTTTCTTCAGCTTTCAGAGCAATCTGATAATCATCTTCCACATTTTTAATCGTCACCATTCTCATCTCATCCCGAATGTCATAGCTCAGGCCATTCATGTATCTGGAGACTTTTTCATCATCACTCTCATGATGACCTGCTCTAATGTTTATCCTATATAACTTTTCAGTGTATTCCTTCATTGTCATCCCTTTCTATCTTAAATTATTCATTCTTCGAAACATATTAATTTGGTAGTCTCTGGGTATAAATTTGGCTATCATATTTACAATCATTCTATCCCAGCTTTTGATTTTTTTCTTTCCTTTGCAAAGCCTATTAGCCTATAGTTCATCCCACCACAATCTTGCATGCCATTTAAGCCTAGTGACAACATGTTTAACTTTCTTATCTTCCTCGACGTCCTCATAGTCAAAGTATTTGTCCAGAGATCTAAACCAATCTAGAATCTCCTCAACGTCTAAGTTGCCTTCATACATCAGAATGTCCATATTTTCTCTAGAACCTATTCTCGCAACAACTCTGAATAGACATTCTTCTGCAACATCTTTGGCTACAACTTCTTCTTCATCTCCAGCCTCATTTTCTCTTTCGGCTTAACTGACATCTCCAACATCGAATGTTTTCCTCTGTGTTGTTTCCATAACATCTAATCAANATTGATCCTATAAATAAAATATCAATAATAACAAGAATACTCTTTGTTGTTACATTATTTCAACAGGAGATGCTTCTAGCTGGAAGGAAAAGTTCAATAATTGTACAGATGATCTACCAATAAAAAAGTATGGATAGATCATACTGCCACGTTTTCACATCCAATGTGTGCTATTCCCTGTAATTATTGGAGCCATTTTGCTTGAATTAGGTTCCAAATATCATTATGGTAATTTATGGTCAACACATAAACCTTACTTTAGATGTTTTTATCTTGTCGATTATGATGCAATGCTTTTCCATAACAAATTAGATGGATGTGTGCATAGATTTTTTTTTTGTCAAATGTGAATGTTGACACAAAAGGATTTTGTCAATAAGGGGGTATTACTTTCTAGCTCCTATTCCAGGTAGATTATCAGGGGTGTTACTTTCTAGTTGTTGTTCCAGGTAGATTATCAAGAACTTAAAAGAAATAATTATAATTATCTCTACTAACTCTTTGAACCAACTCCATGATTGTGAATTCTTTGCAAATCATAGTATCCCCTCCAAGGAAGGTTCCCTTAGAAGCAAAGAATACTATTATTTTGTAATAGAAAAGTCCTGTCATGAAGCAATTGAAAATACAGCTCCTGGCTCCTAATCTCCAATAGAGTTTGGATTCTTTAGAATGGATAATTCCTCCCATTTAGCAAGTAAAACATACAGGCCCCAACTTCAAGAAAGCTAAGGTTGTTGTGTTCTAAACTACGTCCCTCTATTTTGTGTTTGTGATTAGACCCAATTAAACTCTAGATAAAGTTTGTGTTTCAAGTCCTTGCATGCGTAAAAGTTTGAAACTACATTGTGAAATTAAGATGTCTGGCCTACCGAGGAAACTTAAAAGAGAACATCCATACTTTTTAAATTCATGAAATTTTTTCCCTATCATGCAATCTCCCTGGGTGAATTCATCATGCAATCTCCCTGATTGAATTCTGGTTGAGTCGATAAAATTCATTTCATAATTCCCAGCCAATCATTAAGAGTCAAGGTCATTAGTAGGGCTAGCTAAAACAAATTATTTGATTCCAAGATGAAAAGGATTTTTTATTTCCATGTGTCTTTAAAATAATATATGGATCCATCTTGTATGCCATATTTCCATGTTCTACTTTTAAAGTCGAAATACACATTTCCCTCAAAACACATGTTGCACACATGTTGGTATTACTTAAAGTGTACAAAAATTGGTTCGATAAAACCATGGTTGGGCCCATCCATTCCCCCTTTGTTGTCTTCGACATCCCCACTAGGACCACAACCCACAAAGGATCTATTACAATGGTCCATGTTCCAAGATTGGAGTCATAAAGTTTCAAACTGAACTTTTCATCGGTCATTAGGTCACCCATTACTACAACTATGTATGTCCCATTTTTCTTCTCTCTGATGCCATCCACATGGCATTGGTACCCACATAATAAGGGAGGAAGTTGGGATTTCTCCCCTCTCATTCACTTCCCTTTTCTCCTTCATCTATCCCATCGCCAATTCTTGATTCATGTAGTGTCTTCTTTAATTTTTAACGCACATCAAAAAACCTCAGACTGACGCGCATTAACAAAACTATAACTTGCATGCATTATCAAAACTTAATGTGGCACGTATGCCTCTTGTCACCGATTTCTCACTTTCTTGAATGCACACAAAACTGGAATAGGCGTGCACAAATTTGTTTGTGCACACATGTAATATTTACCCAAAACTTTGGGTGCCAATAGGCCTCCACACTATTATTTGTCTCATCCTTGAGCCAACTCCCTCATAAAGTGACTCATGCAATGGACGAAACCGTCTCCATGAGTTCCTGAACAAACTCTTTGAATTGGTGATCAGGCTCATTAAGGTTACACTGAAGTTCCTAGGTGAGACGAACAACTATGGTTGCATCAACTATTCTGACCCAAGGGTTTGTTAAGTTCGTTATTTCCATTTTCTCTATCAAGGGGCTAACAAAAAACTACGCGTCTATCAACTTGGCGTAAAACATTAAGGCCTTATCAGTTGTAGTAGTGATTAGCTTTGAGATGCTTTGATGCTTAGCCCAGACAACAACAATCTCCCTAGTTTTAGATGAAAAAGTTTCCATCACAGTCGGATGCTTTCCTGGAGATAAAGAGGATAAGCTACTCTTTTGTTGTGTGACCTCAACCTTAGTTGCGCAAAATCTATCATTAATAGGAGTTAATTCTGGGGAAGTTTGTAAATGGTTCCACTAGGTGAAGCTATGATTGACCACCCCCAAAAATTCCTTCAATCTATTCAGGTCGTCCCAGACGATGACCTTGGTTGTTGCAACCTTATTCTGTAACTCTGTCTCCCCGACGTTAACTGTTGAATCTATGTGTGAAGTTCTATATTCTAAGATTCCAGGAGATTAATACAATCAATAACCACTTGAAGTTTCTTTGGGTATGGGATTTTTCATTTTACCCACTCATTCTTACAAACATGTAAGTAAGACTCGTCTAGGGCATTGAATACTTGGTGTGACTGGCTAGAATGGCTTCATTCTGGCCCTTATTTTCTACATGTGCAGTAACCTCAGTGAGATGCAGTTGTTGGAGGTCTTTCCGTGCAACTTCAATTTCCTAGTGCATACTTGATTTCTATTGCAACTGAGACCTGGTGTCTGCATGGCTTAAGAATTCATGGTCAAGTTGAATACATAGATGGATGTGCTTGTGGGAAATATTTTGGTTTCTCTCCCCGAGCTCATAGAGCATGGTAGTGACAAAAATTTGTAGTTCGATAGTAGGGACTTGTGAAAGGTCGAGTTCTAGTTGGTTGAGTTAGAAGGGACCATCGTGAGTGCACTGAAACTTAGAATTCTTCTTTGGCTCGATCCTGGAGCATTGATGGATTGGGTTTATGGTGGTGGAGATTCCAATGGTGATGGTAATGCAAGTTTTTGACTAAGCGTCAAACTTCCTCACCATATTGTTTCAAAATGCTTGTTGCCTGGAAAATCGAGCACAAAGATCCTTCATCAATTTGGCTATGTGACGACTAGCCTGTGGTGGTGGAAAGACGACTTATAACAAATTCATGGTAGTCGTGTGATGGTTTTTTCCTGACCCTTGACCAGGCCAAACCTTCGGTCGAGCTAAAGGGATTGGGACCTCTTTGTTTATTGGAGTCACCGTTGGTGAGGGTGGATGGTCCTCCTCTATTGGAGTGAAGGTCAATGGGGGCAGGAACTTGAGTTTTAGAAGACCGCTTATGTGACATACTTGGAACAATTAACAAAACAAGAAAATAAACTGCATAAGTAACAAGAACATCAAATATAGAGAAGAAATATAGAGCAAAAATATAATATTGATATCACATATTTGGGTGCCAAGTTGTTGCTGATCAACTTGTTGCTTCATACGATTTTGCGCCATGTGGAGGTTTTCCTTTAGAGCCGTGAGGGTAAGTGCCCTACCTTGCAACAAATTGTAGTTAGATTATATCGTTGATGTGCTTGGAATATAGGAAGTGACTATAGGGGGTTTTTGGCCATACACTATTTCATATGGTATCATTTTGGTGGTTATATGATAAGAAGTGTTGTACCACCATTCTTCTAGTGGTAACCATTGCACCCACTGATGTTGTTTGTCCAAAAAAAAACAACACAAATACGTTTCCAAACACTTATTGACCACTTTAGTTTGGCCATTTTTCTATGGGTGTTATGTTGTGCTCATGTTCAATTACATTCCCTGTAATTTGAACAATTCCTGCTAAAAGGTGTTGGTGAAGGTTGGGCCAAGGTCAGAGACAATGGATGTTGGCATGGCATGCAACTTGAAAATATGATCAATGAAAACTTGTGCAACTAGGGATGGTGTAAAAGGGTGTGGTAAGGAACAAAAATGTGCATACTTGGAGAGGCGGTCGACCACTACCATGATGACTGAGTTGTTACCTGCTTTGGGAAGGTCCACTATAAAGTTCATGGAGATGTCAATCTAAATAGAAGCTGGAATGGGTAATGGATGGAGAGCTACGTGGGTCTTGACATTTTTCTCTTTATGGCGTTGAAAAATATCACATTCAGTGACAAAGGTGAGGATATCCTTCTTCATACCTTCCTCAAAAAAAGAGCGGAGAGCATGAGCATATGTATTTTTGAATCTTGAGTGACCCACGAGAATAGAAGAATGCAACTCATTTAAGATATTGGGATTGAGTGTTGAATCTGGATACATAACCAAACGATCCTTATATCTCAATACATTGGCTTTCCAAGTATAGTTAGTGGGAGGGCCAATGTCAACTTGAATTCATTGAATTATCTATGAGATAGTGGGATGGGCGAGCCATTCACGCCGAAATTCATCAATCCAATGAGCGATTGGTAATGATAGAGAAAAGAGGGAACCTTCATGTTTATATTTTATGGACAATGCATCTACCACTAAATTTTATTTTCCTTTCTTATAGATGATGTCATAATCATAACCCAACATTTTGGTCAACCACTTATTTTGTTTTGGAGATGACAACCTCTGCTCGAGGAAATACTTGAGACTATGGTGATTTTTTTTTATTTGAAAATGACACCCCAATAGGTATGATCTCCAAGTGTGCACAACATGGAGAATGGCCATAATTTCCTTTTCATATGTAGATTTGTCCAAATTGTGACCACTCAAAGCCTGGCTAGTGAAAGCAAGAGGTTGACCATCTTGGGTGAGTACTTCACCAATACTAGTGCTTGAAGCATCTGATTCAACCAAAAAAGTTTTGTTGAAATCAGGGAATGCGAAGACAAGGGTAGTACACATGGCCTGCTTCAAATCTAGGAAGGCTTGCTTGGTTGCAAGGGTCCACTTAAATGCATTCTTCTTAAGAAGGACCATCAATGGTCGAGCAATTTTTCCATAATAGTGGAAAAATTTCCTGTAATATCCTGTGAGGCCAAGGAAACCTTTGAGGCTTTTCAAGGTCTTAAGACATGGCCAATCCTGCATGGCTTGAATATTGTTGGGGTCCATGCTTACTCCATCACAACTGAAAACATGTCCCAAGTATTCGACCTCACTTTCCCCAAAAGAACACTTTGACTTTTTGAGGAACAATTCATGGTCTCGAAACAATTGGAGTAGTTTGTACACATGTTGAAGATGGGAATCACAAGTGAGGATATAAATAAGAATGTCATCAAAGAAAACCAAAACAAACTTCTGAATTTAGAGATTCAATAGTTTATTCATGAGACTTTGGAAGGTAGCTGGAGCATTGCAAAGCCCAAAAGGAATTACCAAGAACTCATAATGGCCTTCATGAGTTCTGAAAGAAGTCTTCAAAACATCTTCTTCCTTCATTTGAATCTAGTGATAACTGGAGTGAAGATCCAATTTGGTGAATAAATAGGCACCCTGGAGCTCATCCAATAGATCATCAATGACATGAATGAGAAACTTATCCTTAATGGTCAATTTATTAAGGGCGGAAAAATTTGGACACATGTGCCAAGCGCCTTATTTCTTTAGGACCATTACAACAGGGGAAGAGTATGGGATGGTACTTGGGAGAATTATCCTGACTTCCAATAATTCTTGAATTATTTTTTCGATTTCATTTTTTTGAGAAAAGGTGATGCAGACACGCCCACCTTAACAGGTTCTGCACGACCTCCCAATCTAAGGATCATTCTTAATCTCCCCCTTGAGTCTGTTTGACTCTTTGATTCCATGTAGGAATTCTCAGCACACAAATTTCTATCCATAGGTCCTTCTTAGGATTTACGCCTATGCGAACAAGCACTAAGCGCCAACTCACATCCACGTGACCACACCCTTCACCCGAAAAGTGTTTTCGGTTTTTGCGACTTCGTGATAACTGATGCGAGTCCCTTTGGCTCGTCAATCCCTGAAACCTTGAAAGGATAATGTGTCCTTTGACTTCCCCCTTGAAGTTACTTGATGTGACCCCGACTATGACCTAGGGCCAAATCCTTTGGCAGTTCAGAATTTCATGTATCGACGATTTTCAATGCAACAACACCTTTCATCGATAACCGAAATCATGACGATTCCTCATCACGATCAATGACTTTGAGCTCCCCTTGATCTAACGGTCTTGATCCTATCTGGACTTCACGAATCGAGAGTTTGCAACTCTCGACTCCGAGTCACAATGTCTTCCACGCCCTGACTTATGAAATGGAAAATTCAAGCACGTGATCAACGACCCTCATTGATCCAGATCCAATGACCACTATCCCTTCCGAGATTATGAGTGTTGAAAGAAACTCATCCTTAATCTTCCCACTGGTCTACAAGATCCAACGACCCACAAAACTTCATATTTTCCCTCTGAGAATTTCTACCATTCGTTCAGACTCCTCAAAGGCTTCTACCCAATTACCTTGGCGTCTTTCCTTCTGATCTTAAGTTCTGTGAGGTGACTCCATACCTCATTCTTCCTTTGAACACTTCAAAGGTTCTAACCCTTCTGAATTTGGACTCTCACTGTAACTCCTGGAATCTAAGGAATCCTTGCATGCACACCTTGCGGCATTCACAATAACCCCTAGTTATTTCACTCTTCAACTCTTCGCACTCCTTTACAACAATAATTCTTCAACCTTTCTCCTTGGTTGGAAAAATATGAGACTTCAACTCGTCGGTGCATACCTTGAACGACTCTGTGTGATACTTGCACTCCAACGAGTATGAGAACAACGATATCCCTCTTGATCTTTCTGAGATGAACCCAGAACTCTGTCAATGCACTCTATGTGGACCTTCATTGCACTCCTTGCAGGAATCCTCAGGATGAGAAACAATTGAAACTCATACTTCTCCTCTCACAGACTTGATTTATTTAACATGAAGTCAAGAGCATACAACACACATAGCATTGAAACAAATTCATAACAAAGAACATAAGAAAAATTGTAAACATGCCATTAAAATAGATGTAAACAACAACCACTGCAACACCATGAAATGAAATCAAAGCATTGTTACATTAATTCGAGTACTCTTGTACATGGTTCATTAGAAACAACTATATTCTTATGCAATCCTACAATATTTGTTCTTCTCTATGCTCTTTCTCTCTACAACTCTACAACTTAGAATGAGAACTATATTTTTAACAATATATATGAGGGTGTCTTTTTATGAGTTTTCCCTCCTACAACTCTAGCTATCTAATCGGAATAAAAGATAAAACTACTTTACATTCATTACAATTAAATGACTCCATATTCGACAGATGAGAGAAACGCTCAAGGTCTGGTTTAAAATCTTGAAACATAAATGCAAATACGTTCTCCTAAATATTACATTAATGTTCCTTCATTCAAATTCAAAATGTCTCAAAATACGCGCTTTTACTGGCTCGCTTGCGATGCTCCTGCATCATACTCCCTTGGCTGAAAAATTCATGGACTCCTTTTCATGATCTCCTGCACTGTCTGTCCATGTTTCTGGATCTTTGCTTCACCTTCTCAACTGGCATCATCAGTCGGGTGTGCTTTCCATTTTATCAAGTATTCAAAATATGTCTTTCTTCGGGTCTTCTTCCCAACTCTCTGGTCAATTATCTTTTCCATATGCGGCTCTTTAGCTACATGCATCTATTTAACCCATTTAATTTCCTTTTGATCCTCTAACCCCTCTATTCCATCGGCTCTGTAAGGATACATATCTGCTACGTTGAATATGGGTGAGATGCCCACATCATTTGGAAATTCTATATCATAAGCATTGGCCTCAAATTTCCTCAAAATATTGCACAACCCTATCTTCTTCATCTTCAACTTATTATACGTTCCCATTGGGAATCTCTCTTTTGTTAGGTGAGCTAAGACTAAATCTCCCACTTCAAACTGAAGTTATTTTCTGTGTTGATCTGCTCTACGCTTGTATTCCTGGTTGGAATTTTGCAATTGCTCCTTAACCTTGTCGTGAAGCTCTTGCATCTCTACTGCAAAAATCCTCTGCTCCAACACTTCTGAATTCTCTCTATCCTAAGTCTCTTAGTTCA
The DNA here is from genome assembly GCA_000966675.3 of Picea glauca. Classification (NCBI taxonomy): domain Eukaryota; kingdom Viridiplantae; phylum Streptophyta; class Pinopsida; order Pinales; family Pinaceae; genus Picea; species Picea glauca. Next base: position 43,820 of record JZKD02S2144010.1, read on the forward strand.
GATACTCCACTCGGCTGCATTCCATACGTTATATGGAATGGGCTATGTCCTGTGCTTCTGTTAAGTGAGTCATTATATGCAAATTCCAATTGTGACAGAATCTGGTCCCACTTGATGCGATGTTCAACTACTAAACTCCTCAATAAATCTCCCAGACTTCGGTTCACTACATCGGCATGTCCATTCATCTGAGGGTGATATGTTGAGCTAAAATACAATTATGTCCCCATATTCTTCCACAGTGTCCTCCAGAAATGACCAACAAATTTGGTATCCCTATGTGAAACAATACTCCTAGGTAATGCGTGAAGTCTAACAACTTCTTTGAAAAATAGATTTGCAATGTGAGTTGCATCACTGGTTTTTTGACATGGTATGAAATGTGCCATTTTTGAAAATCTATCGACTACCAAAAATATGGAGTCACAACTCCTCTGTTTCCTTAGAATTCCTAACACAAAATCCATGCTTACCGCATCCCACGGCCTCTCTGGTACTAGCAACAGTTGATACAATCCTGTATTTTGTCTTTTCCCCCTTACATGCTAACAAATTCTGCATTTGTTTACAAATTTCTTGACATCTGTCCTCATCCTTGGCCAATAGTATGACCCATTCAGTTGTGCAAAAGTCTTATCATGGTCGAAATGTTCAGCCAATCCTCCACTATGTTTTTCCTTCAAGAGGTTCTCTCTCATAGAGCATTTTGGTATACACAGTTGGTTACCCATGAACAATAGTCCATCCTAAATCAAGTATTCATTCCATTGGCTTCTATCCTTGAAAACTGGATTCTCACATGATTCATAAGCTTCTTTAAAATCTGAATCGTCATTGTACATCTCCTTGAGATTGTCAAAACCTAAAGTTTTCACTCTGAACTCCTGCAAAATCAAACATTTCCTGCTCAATGCATCAACAACCTTGTTAGTAGTTCCAGAAATATGCTTTGTAACAAAAGTAAAATTCTGCATACATTCAATCCATTTTGCATGCTTCTGGTTCAATTTCTCCTTTCGAGTTATGAATTGTAAAGCATGGTTATTGCTATACAAGACAAACTCCTTTGGAACCAAGTAATGCCTCCATTCCTTTAATGCCTATATGATTGCATAAAATTATTTATCATACGTGGAATATTTCACTTTGGCATCGTTCAACTTCTCACTGAAGTATGCAATCGGTCTATTGTCTTGACTCAAGAATTCTCCAATCGTAAATCCACTTGCGTCACATTTGACTTGGAACGTTTTACTGAAATATTGCAGAACCAAAATTGGTTGTCCAGTTATTTTCTCGTTCAACAACTTAAAAGTTATCTCTGCTTTCTCTATCCAATGAAAATATTTATGTCTTTTATTAACCATGTCCATCATCGGTGCACATATCCCGCTGAAATTCCTGATGAATTTCATGTAAAAACTAGCCAATCCATGGAAGCTTCAAACTTCAAAGATGTTCTTTGGTGACGGTCAATCCCTGATTGCTTTTACTTTTTCAGGATCCATATTCAACTCATTCGAAGAGATCACAAACCCCAAATAAATGAGTTCCTTCTTCATAAAAGATGATTTCTTCAATTTTATCAGCAATTTCTCTTGCTGCAACCTCCTTATTATTGAAGCTAAGTGTTTCAAATGTTCTTCCTCAGTCTTATTGAAGATCAATATATCATCAAGATACACAATTACAAACTTCCCAGTGAAATATTTCAAGACTTCATTAATCAATATCATAAAAGTACTTGGTGCATTCGTCAAACCAAACGGCATGAAAAGCCATTCATATAGTCCTTCATTCTTTTTGAATGTTGTCTTCCATTCATCACCTTCCCTCATTCGAATCTGGTGATATTCGATCTTTAAGTCAATATTTGAATTTTTTTTTGCTCCACTCAAGCAATTCATCAAGTCATCCATCCTGGGTAAAGGAAATCTAAACCTGATGGTAATATTGTTTATAGATATTGAGTCTGTACACATTCTCCAGCCACCATCCTTTGTTGGACTTAGCACTGTTGGAACAACGCATGGACTCAAGATTTCTCTAACCAATCCTTTGTCCATCAAATCCTAGACTTGCTTCTTGGCTTATTCATTCTCTTGCGGCGTCAATCTGTACGCTTCTTTGTTTGGTAAACTCGCTCCTGGTATAAGGTCAATGTGATGGCTTATACTTCTGATGGGCGACAACGAACAAGGAAAATCGTCCACCACAATATCAACGAAATTCTCTAGCAGTTCCTGAATTTCCTCCAGTAGATCCTCTATCTTGGTACTGGTTAAGATGACTCTAGGATTTCTCACCACAGTAAACTGCATTTCTTCTTCTTTCTTGACTTAGTCAAGAAGTTCCTTCCCACTCATGAGAACTATAGTATTGTTTGTTTCTTCTTTCACCTTCTCATCTTTAATTGGCAGCAACATATGCGTTCTACCATTCTTCTCCAAGGTGTATGTGTTCTTTCTCCCATCATGAAAAACATTCTTGTCATATTGCCACGGTATCCCCAACAAAAGATGACAGACATCCATGGGAATAACATCACACAAAATTTCATCTTTGTAACCCCCTATCTTAAATTCAACTAAACATTGTTTAATGACTGTTACTTGATATCCTTTTTGCAACCAAAAAACTCCGTATGGGATCGGATGTGCAACTGTCTCCAATTCCATCTTTTCCACCATCTCTGTGGATACTAGGTTATCTGTGCTTCCACTGTCCACTATTACCTTGCATACCCTATCCTTGGTCTTGCAATCAGTTCTAAAAAAACTGTTTCTTTCGACTGAATTATCTATCTCCTTATTTGGCTTTAAGATAATTTTCCTCATCATTAAGGATCTTCCACCTTCTGCATCTTCTGCCTCAACATTCTGCCTTTGCGCTTCCGAAATGTGAGCTTCACCTCCTCCTTCTCTTTTTCTATTAGGACATTCATAAGACTTATGTCTAAGCTTTCCATAGACAAAACATTTTATCTCACCACCTCTACCTCTTCCTCTTCCTTCGGTTCGAGGAAAAGTGTTTCCATCAGCATATTGTCTTCCCTGTGAACTTCCTCCTTTTTCAGGGTGAGTATGAGGTTTCTTTTCTTCATCCTTATGCTTCTGTACTCGGTCCTAGGCAATTGATTTGCCTCTGTTCTGACTTCTACCTCTGCCTCTTTGACCTTGCTTTCGGGACAATTTTTCTTCAGCTTTCAGAGCAATCTGATAATCATCTTCCACATTTTTAATCGTCACCATTCTCATCTCATCCCGAATGTCATAGCTCAGGCCATTCATGTATCTGGAGACTTTTTCATCATCACTCTCATGATGACCTGCTCTAATGTTTATCCTATATAACTTTTCAGTGTATTCCTTCATTGTCATCCCTTTCTATCTTAAATTATTCATTCTTCGAAACATATTAATTTGGTAGTCTCTGGGTATAAATTTGGCTATCATATTTACAATCATTCTATCCCAGCTTTTGATTTTTTTCTTTCCTTTGCAAAGCCTATTAGCCTATAGTTCATCCCACCACAATCTTGCATGCCATTTAAGCCTAGTGACAACATGTTTAACTTTCTTATCTTCCTCGACGTCCTCATAGTCAAAGTATTTGTCCAGAGATCTAAACCAATCTAGAATCTCCTCAACGTCTAAGTTGCCTTCATACATCAGAATGTCCATATTTTCTCTAGAACCTATTCTCGCAACAACTCTGAATAGACATTCTTCTGCAACATCTTTGGCTACAACTTCTTCTTCATCTCCAGCCTCATTTTCTCTTTCGGCTTAACTGACATCTCCAACATCGAATGTTTTCCTCTGTGTTGTTTCCATAACATCTAATCAAGCACGAAGTTCCCTCATTTCCCTTTCCACAGCTAGATCACGCATTGGTCTATCTTGATGTCTTCTGGGTGACATTGTTTCAATCTGTTCCACACAGAATTCAAATCACAACTTTCTTACAGAAAACAAATATTTTAGGCTGTGATACCACCTGACGTAGACACACTCACCTCAACAGGTTTTTCACGACCTCCCGATCTAAGGATCGTTATTAATCTCCCCCTTGAGTCTGATTGACTCTTTGATTCCTCGTAGAAATCCTCAGCACACAAATGTCTATCCATAGGTACTTCTTAGGAGTTACACCTGTGCGAACAAGCACTAAGCACCAACTCACATCCACGTGACCAACTGACGTGACCACACCCTTCACCCAAAAAGTGTTTTCGGTTTTCATGACTTCACGATCACTGATGCAAGTCCCTTTGGCTCGTCAATCCCTGAAACCTTGAAAGGATAATGGGTCCTTTGAATTCCCCCTTGAATTTACTTGATGTGACCCCAACTGCGACCTGGGGCCAAATCCTTCGCATTTTGAAATTTCGAGTACCAACGATTTTCAATGCAACAACACCTTTCACTATTAACCAAAATCACGATGATTCCTCATCACGATCAATGACTCTGAGCTCCATCTAACGGTTCTGATCCTATTAGGACTTCGCGAATCGGGAGTTCTCAACTCTCGACTCTGAGTCACAATGTCTTTCATGCCCCGACTTCTGAAATGGGGAATTCAAGCATGCGATCAACGACCCTCATTGATCCGGATCCAATGACCACTATCCCTCCTGATATTACGAGTTTTGAAAGACACTCAACTTTAATATTCCCAGTGGTCTACAAGATCCAACGACCCATGGAACTTCGCAATTTTCCCTCTGAGAATTTTGATCGTTCATTTAGACTCCTCAAAGGCTTCTACCCAATTACCTTGGTGTATTTCCTTCTGATCTTAAGTTCTGTGAGGTGACTTTGGACCTCATTCTTCCTTTTAACATTTCAAAGGTTCTAACCCTTCTGAATTTGGACTCTCACTGTAACTCCTAGAATCTAAGGAATCCCTGCACACACACCTTTCCACATTCACAATAACCTCTGGTTATTTCACTCTTCAACTCTATGCACTCCTTTACAACAATAGTTCTTTACCCTTTCTCCTTGGTTGGAAAAGTCTGAGACTTCAACTCGTTGGTGCACATATTGCACGACTCTATGCAATACCTGCACTCCAGCAGGTATGAGAACAATGGTATCCCTCCTGAGCTTTCTGAGATGAACCCAAAACTCTAACGCACTTTATGCAGACATTCACTCCACTCCACTCCTTCCAGGAATCCTCAGAATGAGAAACAATTGAAACTCATACTTCTCCTCTCATAGACTTCATTCATTCAACATGAAATCAAGAGAATACACACACATAGCATTGAAACAAATGCATAACAAAGAACATAAGAAAAACTATAAACATACCATTAAAATAGATGTAAACATCAACCACCGCAACACCATGAAATGAAATCAAAGCGTTGTTATATTAATTCCAGTACTCTTGTACATGGTTCAATAGAAACAACTATCTTCTTATACAATCCTACAATCTTTTTTCTTCTCTATGCTCTTGCTCTCTATAGCTCTACAACTTACAATGAGAACTATATTTTTAACAATACATACGAGGGTGTCTTTTTATGATTTTTCCCTCCTACAACTCTAGCTATCTAATCGGAATATAATCTACAACTACTTTACATTCATTACAATTAAATGCCTCCATATCTGATAGATGAGATCAATGCTCAATATCTATTTTACAATCTTGAAACATAAATGCAAATACGTTATCCTAACTATTACATTAATGTTCCTTCATTCAAATTCAAAATGTCTCAAAATACGCGCTGGTGCAATTCCAACTATTCTTGCCTTTTCACTGGATTTACTGGCTCGCTTGTGATGCTCCTGCATCAAAAGGGGTACCTTTAGGGGCGTACATTGAGGGGATGACTTATAGGAAGGAGAGGAATGTTGTGTTCATGCTCAACCCAGGATGGGGGTAATTCTATGGGTGTATCAAAGACTGGGTGGTGCTTGTCCAAGACGAGTTGCGAGTCACGATGGATTGCGGGAGATGATGTCTCTTTTACCTGGATGGAATAAAATTGGGCAATCACCCCATTATGACCTTTCTTCAAGAGTTTCTCCATTTTGTGAGAGTTGATAATTTTTGGGGACCCGACATGCAAGACGTGAAGGGTATAGGTGTGAGCCTCTTAAGTAAAGTGCATATATAACTCCTGATAATCCAAGGTAATCAGTCCCAAAGTGTGCAACCATTCAACACCCAAGTCAATATCACAACCACCCATGGCAATGGAAAACATTTGAGTTTTCAGGGTATAATCGCCAATTTATATTTTGACATTCTCACAATGGCCGCCACATTTCATTGTACCACCTTAGCTATGAGAATTTGAAAATTAGAAACTGGTCTAATAAAACAATTGACATCCTCGAGAACCCTATGATGAATAAAATTATGGGTGTTGTTGCTATCTATTGGTTGTTGTTTTATGTATCCTTTTATCTTTAAGGTTTGCGGAGCAGAAATACCAGCAAGAGCATGGAAAGAGATGACAAGTTCTTATGGTTCCTTAGGAGGTGCAACGAATTTTGAGAGGGGCCAAGTGGCCTTAGTATCCTCTATATTGGGGGCCTCAACTGAAATTTGGTCCTCAGAACCATCAATTTGGAAGAACTTCCGTTCACGACATTTATGTCCCGACACATATTTTTCATTAGAGTAATAACACATCCCTTGTTTCCTACGTTATTCCATTTCTATTGGAGACACCTTTTGAACCTCTAAGGATCGAGTGGGAGCAGTGGTAGCCCTTGGACGAGGACGATTGGGTACTGAAGAACGAAGGGGTTGTGATTGAAGAATGGTATCAACTTCCAATGCTAATTTGCATGTATGCAACCAAGTAATAGGATGATGCATGCAAACATGAGCATGTATTTCCTCCTTTAATCCACTTATGAAATATTGAAGATAGAATTTATCAGATAAGCCCTTAGTTTTGATATCCAATTGTTCAAATGTTACAATGAAATTGACAACCAACCCTATTTTTTTTAGCTTGGTGAGGCACCCCAAACAATGATATTCCCTATCAAAATGTGCACAAACATATTTGGTGAACATGTTCCAAATGGGATGTTTGTGATAGCATTTCTTATTCCACTGCAACCATTGCCAACGTTCTTGATCCAAGTACAGAATGCCTACATGGAGTATGGTATAATCATCTTGAATATCATGGAGGGAGAAGTAGTTTTCCATTTGGGAGACCCACCCAGCTGGGTCAGATCCAACAAACTTATGCATCTCCACTTTTGGTAGCTTATTCTAGGAGTTTGGAGGACCCCAAAGGGAGTGGGAATTATGATTATTCTCATAATGATAAGAATGAGGGGATTCATAGTGGTACTTTGGTTGCCTACCCTTGTCAAGAAATCAAAAGTGTTGGGAAATGGCTTGCAGGTTGTGTTTTATGGACCATCCATGTCTTCAAAGAGCTTCTTGAGTTGGTTAAGGTCCCCCCAAAGCCTGTTGGAGCTCAGAGACATCTTTAGATAGTTGGGTTACATTAGGGTCCCACTTGTCCCCAGTCTGAGAGCGGATGGTAGGGCCCATTATCGAGGCTTAGGGAGAGTACTACCACAATGATTAACATGTGATAACAAGTATGATGCTCTAGGTGCCAAATAAGGGTGCCAGGAAGGATATCGAGTCCACAAAAATACTTAAAAAGGATAGGTATCATTGGGATCAAGGAGAAAAGAGGAATCCAATGGGAAAGGTCTCAAATAAGGGTGTAAGGGGGTCGGGTCCACAAAAAGGCTTAAAAATGATTGGTATCACTACGATCAGGGTGAAAAGAGGAAGATAATGGGATATGTCTCAAATAACGAAGAAAAATGTGGGAATTTCACAACGAGAATGCAAGAGGATAGGTTGTATGACAATGGATCTTGTTTGTTCTATTTTTGTGTTATTCTTTTTCTGTTCCATGTCTTTCTCCAGGGTTTTTGTGTTATTCTTTTTTTGTTCTGTGTCTTTCTCCAGGGTTTTTGTGTTATTATTTTTTTGTTCTGTGTCTTTCTCCAGGGTTATGGTTTGTTTCAAGGTACCTACAGACAATGGTTTTCCCTGTGCCATAACTCTCTAATATACATGTGGGGTCGACAATAGTACTTGGCCCAATATCTCAGGGCACCAACTAAGGAGGCTCAACCGTACCCTTAGTCATACTACCCAATTACCTAGGTACTAGAGAGTATCTTCTCGAGTGTTTTTCTGAGTAACGCTATAGCAGTCAAGTGGCTAATCCACTGAGCTAGGTGGGTTCCAGGAGGCCCAGGGAAAGTCTGTGCACATGTGTATTTGATGCACTACCACTCAAAGGGGTACCAACAAGAGTTACAAGGGTGGACAATAGATGTGTGCTTAAGTACCACTTGTATTTCCTGTGTGTATGCTTCCCCAACTAGGAATTTGTGCATTGAACGATAGATCTATATGGTTTATCGATGTCGAGACACGTCTCTACCCTGGGAAAAAAATTTCACCCACACTTCTTGCTCAGGAAAGTGCTTTGATACGACTTGTGCTATACCTAGAGAAGTTAACAAAACAAGCAAATATACTACGCAAGTAATAGGAACATCAAATATAGAAAATAAATATAACATTGATATCACATAAAGCTTAGTTCACTTGCCTCTTTGAGGGGGAAACCTCCAAATGAGAAAATCTCTCTTACAATAATAGAGAAGAAATATAACATTGATATCATAGAAATATTAGTTCACTTGCCTCTTCGAGGGGGAAACCTCCAAATGAGAAGATCTCTCTTACAATAATCCTCAACAACCTACAATGGAGAGATGCATTCTTTAAATATTGTTCACAACCAAAAATACCACATGCCAATACTAAGGGCCAATACCACGAGCCAATACCAAGTCCCAATACCATGTGTTATGCATAATTAATTATTAACTACTTGTGGTCCTAATAATAATGAGGGTTGACCACTTATTACAATGAAAACTAACTAATGACTAACTATGAGGGGTTAGGGACGAATCCTAACAGCTTACGTTTCTTGGATTCCTCATCTTTTTCTTCAGACCCATCATCTCTTTGGATCCATTCATTGAAATGGGGTGACCCCTAGTCCTTGGAACTCAAATTTTCTATCTTCGATGCAATAGCCGCAATCCACCTCTATTCTTGGGACTTCTTGGTTCTCATCTCGAACTAGTCTTAGACCTCAGAAAACGGAGGATGACAATATGCTAGCCATGCCAACTACATAGTTTAGGATGTCCCTTTGTCTCATCATTGGTTGCATGGGGAGAAATGAAAACATTATGAAAAACACTTTTAAAATTGAGATAATTAGCATACATGTCGATAAGCCACTCTGGCATGTAGACCCTCTCATTAGAGGCCACAATTAATTATGTGAACCAATTTTGGAAGGATTTCGTGACTTCTACTTGGACCTCGGGGCCCCTGGAGTCCTAGAGAGTCAGGAACCAGGGGGAAACGAATGGGGGGACGTCCTTTGTGTTTGCTTCATGTCCTAGTGGTGGTTTCCACAATACCATTCTCAATAGAAGGATGAAACAATTGTAATGAAACTCTTTTCCCCAATATTGAACGTTGAGGCAATCAACAATAAACTTATCTAGTAAGCATTGAGCCCAGACCATCTAAGTTCCACCAACAAATCACTCCCCAGTGAGGACCACCTTGAGACTACATTCATATTTTTGGCATTTGCGGATGAGCTTGCGAGAAAGTAACTATTTTGCAAATCGTACTGCCATATTATTGATTTTAGAGATCACCAAGCTTCATTTCCCTCTATGTGTGCCAAATTAAGAGTAGACCTTCTCTTGAGCTGCATCTTTCTCTTTGAGGGTATTCATTGGATCTTCACCGAAAGTGAGAATGTAATACCCCTAGGATGAACCCCAATTTTAAATGTACATATTCTTTATACGCTGGTGATCTGGGATGTTTTGGGCTAGAGTGATTTTGTATATATGTTTTGAAGCTAGATTTCCTGTGTGATTATTAGGCCGAAGAGCCTAGATGCTAAAAGGCCCCTAGAGAATTTTTCTCTAGATGAGAGAATTATTGGGATAGGTTTTCGTGTGTGCTAGGCTAGTGGGTGTTGAACTCTTGAGCAACCTTTTGTTCCAGGTGCCATAGATATCTAGGACTTAGAGCTCTGAGACTTCCTAGATGACCTATTGTTGAAGCCATGGAAGGGAAGTGGGACTATTGAAGGAATGTTGAGCGAAGAAGGGGTACACTTCCTAGAGTGGGACGGGCTGTGAGGAATGAGAGACTGTGAGCTAGGAACTGTTTTTAGAGTTGACACCTGAGCTTGAGTTGTTTTATGTTGTTGGTCAGACCTTAGCTTGTCTAGGTATCCTTTCCTCCGATGGAGTCATAGCCCCAAATCGGGGTGACTTGTTGTTGAAATCATATGAACAACAAATTCTATGGATGGGAGGAATGTCTGAGGTATGCATGTAGTTGGTGATTTAAAACAAAATTTAACTCCTCTTTTATATGTATTTATTTTTCAATTATTGCGTGAATATTTATGTTAATTATGTATGCTTAAATTGTACATATGTATGCATGAATTGTATGTTGTTAGTACTGCATATTGTTGCATATGAAGGGAATATTAAGTTAATTAAATGGTATTAGAGCTAAGAATAGAGGTAACATGACTCAACTAGGTGGTTGGGAATGTTACATTGTGGTATTAGGGAAGATAAATTCTTTGTGGTGTGGCGTGGCCCAGCTTGTGGCTGGGGATGTTACAATGTGGTATCATAGCCATAGGTTCAAACAATGGACATACATGGTCCAAAGGAACAGAGCCATAGGTTCAATACTGAGCCAACGTGGGCCATTTCTCAGTACACAGAAGCTTAATTGTAGAAATTAAATCTAAGAGGATGTCGACAACATGTTTGTTAAAATTACTCCTATGAAAATGGGGGAAATTCATGAGGGATTTGAGGGAATTGAGTGTTTGTGAAATACACATACTTTGTAACTAGAAAAGAAAGATTGTTTGACTTTTGTATAATATATAACATCATGCATGGATAGACTGCATACATGTAAGTGTTGGAAGATTGATTGTTGTCATTGATGTCAACCCTAGTCATGGGTTTTGGACCGCAAGATTGATAAAGGTATTTGGACATGAAGGAAAATGCACATGCATATACAACAC
>JZKD02S2144010.1:57876-121877 GCA_000966675.3 Picea glauca
CTTATACTATTGTTCATTTCTCATTGGATATAATTGAATGGTTTAAGTATAAGTTGAAAAAGGTTTTTAAATTGTACTTGATACTGATTCACCCCCCTCTCAGTATCAACAATAAAAAGTTAACATATTCCTTATGTGATTGTCGCTTCTAGAACCTTGCTTGCAATAACCTGAGAATGCTTTGGAACATAAGCTATCAATAATTATTTCAGTTCTAATGCAACATACTAGTTCTTTATTTGATGCATCATATTGATCAAACTAGGGCATCCCTATGTTTTCATTTTCCATCTCTAATTTTACATAAGCCATACAAAAATCTTGTTGGTCTAGAAAAATTCTGAGAAATACTTTAGTGCATCCCTCCGCTAAATAGGATCAATATACAAATTCCCTGAGGCTAGGTGCTCTATCTTGACTATCCTTCCATGAACTAGATGAAGTTCTACTTTCATACTCTTTGCATCCTTGGGAAGGGGAAACTCATTGAGTCTATTCTCCATTAGGAGGAATAAGGTTGAATTTTACTATATACGCATGAAGATAAACTAACTTTGTACATTTATTCCATCCACCTGGAAATGCATTAGAGCCAACATCTCATAAATCTCCATAGACTTTTTACTTTCATATATGAAACAATAATGTCCTATGTATGAAAGTTAAATTGAGCAATTCAATGATATCTCCACTCTACATTTAATCCAGTTAAACTGGATCATGTGTGGAATAAATTGGATCATGCCTGGAATGACTGTAGGGTGTTTGTATAATAAATAATAATAATAATCTAATTTTAAGGTCATGCACAACAATTTGACTACTAAAGTCTTACATACCCTACCTCTATTAACACTCAAATGCTTTTCTAGAGCTTGTACTAATAGTTTGCGAATTTCTCATACAATATTACCTTATAAATAACAATACAGAGATTGTACTGATAATTATTCTAAAGCTTATACTAATAGTTTAGGAATTTTTCATACAATATACTTTATAAGTAACAATAAAGAGTTGGACGGATAGTTATTCTAGAGCTTGTACTAATAGTTTAAGATTTGTTCATACAATATACTTTATAAATAAAAATAAAGAGATTTTCATACAATAAATTTTATAAGTAAAAATAAAGATATTGTATTGATTGTTATTCTAGAGCTTGTACTAGAAATACTTTGTAAATAATAATAAAGAGATTGTACTTATAGTATTACATTAGCAACAATAAAGAGATTGTACTAGATAGTTATTCTGGAGCTTGTATAGAAATTTCTCATACAATATACTTTGTAAGTAACAATAAAGAGATTGTACTTATAGTTGGCATTTTTCCAAGAATACACCTCCTACATAACACATATCATCACAATAACAGTTTATACTTTAAAAATTTGAAAGAGGATTGAAAGAGGATTAAAAGTTTTGGAGTTTTGTGAGATTAAATACCCTTTTCCAAGAATACACCTCCTACATAACACATATCATCACAATAACAGTCTATACATCAAAAAATTTAAAGAGGATCAAAATTTTTGGAGTTTTGTGAGATTAAGAGATTATGAAAAATTGTGATGAAGCTTTACAAAAAGGTAGTGATGATTTTTTTTTTGGAAATTTCAAGGTACAGAGGAAAAATAGAAATGAATCAAAAGATAAATTGTTAATATCACAAAACAAAATTGTAAAGAAAAAGTTAAATTGTTAATATCACAAAACAAAATTGTAGAAAAAAAGCTAAATTATTAATATCACAAAACAAAATTGTAAAAAGAAAATTAACTCATAAGAAATTACAATATATACTACCTACCTATATGCAGGTATAATAAGGAAATTTCACCCAAACAAAATTAAAAAAGAATTTTTATATTTAAATTAAATATACACTACCTACCTATAAATAGTTATAATAAGAAAATTTCACCTAAACAAAATTGAAAAAAAACTTTGATATTTTGAATGTTCAAAATTCAAAATTGATTGAAACCATATATATTCACCACTAAATTATTACAAAATGATTCATAAATAAAAGACATGACTTATTATAAATGTTTTTCAAATTAAATGTCTATGTTTAGTAATAGATTGTTCAATTACTATGTAAATTTTAAATTCAATTAAATTATATATATATATATATATATATATATATATATATAAATAAATTAAAATTATTTTTTTTAATTATAGTTTAAAAGTATAATTTAATACAATTTTATAAGCAATTTTTAATGATTTTAAACTATAAAAATTCAAAATTTTAAAACATTCAAAATTTTCATTAAAAACTAAAATTTAAAACATTCAACATTTTCATTAAAAACTAAATTATGTAATAGTAAAAAGAGACCTTATCAACTTAAACCATATATATTCACACTAAATTATTACAAAATGATTCATAAATAAAAGACATGGCTTATTATAAATGTTTTTCAACTTAAATGTCTATGTTTATGTTTAGTAATAGATTGTTCAATTACTATGTAAACCTTAAATTCAGTTAAATTTAAAATATATATTTAAATATATAAATATAAGTTAAACTTATTTTTTTTAATAATAATTTAAAAGTTATAATTTAATATAAATTTATAAGAAAATTTTAATGATATTAAACTACAAAAATTCAAAATTTTAAAACATTCAAAATTTTCATTAAAAACTAAATTTTAAAACATTCAACATTTTCATTAAAAACTAAATTATGTAATAGTAAAAAAAGACCTTGTCAACTTAAATTTTAATAGCATAAATCTCAACCTCACAACCTTCAACCATCGGGGCTCGCATGTTCAAGTTTAAACAGAAATTAATACTAACCAATTTTGTGCCAGAATAATTTCAAATCGTTCAAGTTTAAATACAAATTAATATTCATCAATTTTGTGCTAGAATAATTTCAAATTTGGGATAGAGAATGTTTTCTAACAAACTAAAAAAATAAAAACAAGCTGACACTTGTACGAAAAAAAGAACGAGAGTGTTAGGTGGGTGCAGGTATTGTCGAAAAAGTGGCACTGGCTATTAAAGAATTCAAGGGTTCTTTGAGACTTCAATCTCTGCGACATTGTTGCATTGGGCCCTCGCAGGAATGTTCACGAGACTCTCAAATCGAAATTGAACGACACTCGACATGCAAAGGCCGACGAGGTATAATTTAACGGGTTGTTTAAAGAATTTTTCCTTAATTCGTTCTTAAGCCGTTTGTGTCAAATTATTTCATTGATTAAATTCGTACTTAAAGTATTTGTTTTATTAAATCCTTCCTTGACTCTTTACAACAAAATATTTGATTTATTAAATTCGACGAGGTATAAGTTAACGGGTTCATTAAAGAATTTGTCCTTCATTCGTTCTTGAGCCTTTTGTGTCAAATTATTTGATTGAAAATATTCGATATTGAAAATTTGTTAAATTCGTTCTTGCATTTTTTTATGACAGAAAATTTGATCCATTATATCCGTTCTTGAGCTTGTAAGTTTGTTCTTAATCAGTTTTTTGGGCAAGAATTGGATCATTAGAATTTCTTCTGGAGCTATTTATCATGGAAAATATTCGATCTATTAAATCCGTTCCTGAACTTTTATGGGAAAATAATTATTTAAGATATATAACCGGACTTCACACCTGATTTTCGGACTTAGCAGCTTATTTTCTCCGCTTGAGGGAAGCATAAATGAAAAATATGACATGATTGGGATAAAATTTGCTCATTCTAAGGAGTTTTGGCTGATCTTCCATTCTTTTTCATTTCATTTCATGAGATTTTCCGTTCTTTTTCATTTCATTCAGCGTAATTGCAAAACTCATGAACGAACGAAGTAAATAATTTCGAGTCATTAAGGTTCCTCCAACGTATGATTCAGGGTTCTTTGCAGGATTTCTCGTTGTTTTTTCTTTGCTTCTATTAATATTTAAAATTTGACTTGGATTAGTTTCATGTACGACTTAAAGACTTCAATGTCTTCTTTAATTGAAACTAATAGAGACTCATAGAGCATATTTACTGGCTTCTCGTATTTTCATGTACGACTTAAAGACTTCAATGTCTTCTTTAATTGAAACTAAATGAGACTCATAGAGCATATTTACTGTCTTCTCATATTTGTGGTCAGTCAATAGATCTATCATTTTTTTATAAATTAATAAATCTATATTTAATTCATTTATTTTTAAATCTCATCATTAAATTAATAAAACTGTAATATATATATATATATATATATATATATATATATATATATATAATTCATTTATTTTTAAATCTCATTTATAAATATCATATATATATATATGAGAGTTTATAAATGTCATTTTGATTTTGTATCCGATGGCATTTTAATTTGTAAAGTTGTATATGATAGCATTTTAAATACTCAACAAAGTGGCGATAGAGGAGGAGGAGGGGAAATCCAAATACTTAAATTCCTTCCACTTCAAATTATGTTTACCTTTATCTTTCAGTGCAATAAATGGAATGATTTGATATATTCAAAATACTTTATCACAAGCAAATGAGCTTCATTGAAAATGAAGTCGTGGCTAGTCGTGCATTTGCTCACTTCTCCTTATTGTTTGAGATTTTATTTTGTCCTAAGAGCTTGGCTCTATCTCTTCCTCTTTCAAAATGATGAAGTCATGTTATATGGGTTAGTCACAAACCGCTTATTGTTGAGGAATGATAATCCGTGACTTACATTTGATATTTTCAATGCTCTCAGAAGAAGGTCCTTACGACTTCCTCCCTTGTTATGTGGGTACCAATGCCCTGTGGTAGGCATCGAGGAATAGGAAAATGGGAAATACATAGTTGTAGTAATGGGTGACCAAATGACTAATAACAAGTTCAGTGTGCAAATTTATGATTAAAGTCTTTGAACATGGGCTAATGTATTAGATTTGCCATGGGTTGTGGTCTTAGCGGGGACGACGATGACAAAGAGGGAATGTATAGGGCCAGACATGGTTTTCTCGGACCATGTTTTGTATGCTCTAATTGATACTGAGATCCCTGTTGAGGGCATTGCATGTTTTTACATAAACAATGGAAGTTTATTTTTTTTAAATTTTCGAGAGATGCCTACTAACATTGATTGTGTACCCCTCCATTACCTACTAGCTTGCGGGTCACACCTTCTATTGATTGTGGCCATATTTCGGGGGAACTGGAACCATTTCGAGGGAATTATCATATGGGAGTTGAAGAAGAAAAATGAGGTAGAGGTGGGAGGGTCCACGACATCTTCTTCTTCATCATCATCATGGGAGAATATTGCAAGAATGCCTCCAACTGATCACCAACTTGTTAATTTTATTTCAACACAAGTAATAAAGGTAATTGTTTACAGTTTAAGTGAAAATACATGGATTTGGCTTCTCGAAGCTCCTGAATATGCAGACATAGACTTGGACCTATGGGATGTCCATATTACAACTTTTGAATCAAGAACTGATGTGAGGCCTTGATCATCAATCATGGTATGCATGCCTTTACCTTTTTCATCGTACCCTTGAACATTTTTAACCTTATTTCTTATCTAAAAATGGAAATCAAAACTTTTCTTAGTCATGTCTCTATGCTCATGTTTTCTGTGCACTCTAATGACTATACATGCTCTTTTTCTCATCGTCCCCTTGAACATTTTAAACCTTATTTATTATCGAAAATAGGAAATCAAAACATTTCATAGTCAAGATGTCTTTATGCTCATGTTTTTTGTGCACTCTAATGACTATACATGGTCTTAAATGAGAAACTTGCATAGATTGAAGTAATGTTGCCCCTCAAATGATTTTGGAAGCATGAGTATTTATTCTATAATTTATAGATATATCTGCATGTTTGTGTCCTTTTGTAATTTCCTCGGTAGGGGATTATCCATTGACTTGCATACTCTCTCATGTATTTTTTCAAGCTATCCTACAAGCCACATGTTTGAGACAAGAGCCAATAGTATCCTGGAAATACTCGATGGTGCCTATAGTGTCCTGGAAATACTGGGTGGCTTTGTTTATAAGACTGGTGCTACCAATGTTAAGGGGGTTGTTCAATTCACCCATGAAGGATATGGTGACTTTCCTAGTTATTGAGTTTTGTTTCCCATATCATGATTACCCCACATCTAGTTTTTTTTTTTGAAAATTCATATTATTTATTTACAAATATGATTTTGATTTTTCCCTGCTGAACTCATGGCTTAAGGATAACTTCGTGCTTACTAAGCACCCATGTTTTCACCATGGTCTATCATAATTGTACTATTTGTTTACAAATTTTTGATGGCCATAGTCATTAGTTTATGATTACAATTTGACTCAAAGTGGTCATGTGTTCCTGTGACTCTGGGCACTCCAAACTGCCTTTCCTAAAAGAAACAAAATGAGTTGTTTTAAAGATAGGATCTACCTGCACAATTGTTGGCTCATATTGTTGTTTTCAGTGGTCTTTGATAACGATGAGTGTTTAGATTATATGAAACTAGATAAGAGTGTTATAAGTTTTGAAACTGAGATAGAGTGGTATAGGAGTGGTTGCTTGGAGGTACTTCCAGCTGGAAAGAAGAGGTCAATAATTGTACGCATGATCTACCAATAAAAAAGTATGGATATATGATAGATCAGAGTGCCAGTTTTCATGCCCAATGTATACTATTCCCCGTAATTATTGGTGCCATTTTTCCTGAATTAGGTTCCAGATATTATTATGGTAATTTATGGTCTACAATAGAGACCTTACTTTAGATGTTTTTATCTTGTCCATTATGATGCCATGTTTTTCCATAAGACAATTAGATGGATGTGTGCATAGTTTGTTTTGGTCAAATGTGAATGTTGACTCAAAAGACTTTGTCACTAAGGGGGTATTACTTTATAGTACCTATTCCAAGCAGATTATCAGGAACTTAAATAAAGTATTTTAATTATCTCTACTAACTCTCTAAACCAACTCCATGATTGTGAATGCTTTGAAATTCGTAGTATCCCCTCCAAGGAAGGACCCCTTCGAAGAAAAAAATACTATTATTTGGGAATACAAAAGTCCTTTCATGAAGCTAGTGAAAATACGACTCCTAATCTCCCATAGAGTTTAGATTCTTTATAATGGATAATTCCTCTCATTTAATGAGTAAAACTTTCATATCCCGGCTTCAATAAATATAAGGTTGTTGTGTTCTAAATTTTTTGTTAAATACGACCCTTTATTTTGTGTCTGAGGTTAGACCCAATTAAACTATAGATAAAGTTTGTGTCTCGATTCCCTACATGAGTAAAAGTCTGAAACTACATTGTGAAATTTTTGTGTTCGTGGTTAAGCCGAATTAAACTCTAGATAAAGTTTGTGTCTCAAGTCCCTCCATGAGTAAAATTATGAAACTACATTGTGAAATTTTTGTGTTTACGGTTAGACCCAATTAAAGTCTAGATAATTTTTTTGTCTCAATTCCCTGCATGAGTAAAAGTATGAAACTACATTATGAAATTAAGATGTCTCGCCTAACAATGTAGCTTAAAAGAGAACATCCAAACTTTTGAAATTCATGAAATTTTTTCCCTATCATGCAATCTCCCTGACTGAATTCTGGTTGAGCCGATAAAATTTATTTTATAATTCCCATCCAATCATTTAGAGTCAAGGCCCTTGGTAGGGCTAGCTAAAACAAATTATTTGATTCCAAGATGAAAAGTTGTTTTAATTTCCACGGATCATTAAAATAGATCCATTGTAACAACCCCAATTATTACGACTGCAAGCGAAGCAAAAGTGCAATTTTTTTTTTTTTTTAGGCAAGAAGGCAATGACGACAACAGTTGAACCACACAACCCAACAAAGAACTCACATGTGTAGATCGGGCAAAAAAAAGCAACGACTCAAGGAACTAAACAACGATCAACTGGGCGAAACATGCGTAAATCAAAATATAGAAACGACTACCTGCCCGACACAAACATGACGATGCCTACACGCAAAAGGACAACATCCACCATCCTGAAAAAATGGCCTCGACAACTAGTAACTAGAACCTCAATGGCATGCAACCAAACGCATGAAGATGTTACATCCCAGGCACCAACAACTACTACAACAAACAAACTCTCACAACGGGTAGCACAAACTTCGACCAAGTTATCATTCACCTCTATCCGTTAGGGAACACAATGATCCCCTCCTCAGGAATCATGCAGTCACCCTGTGATAGGCACGACAACAACCATGGCACAACAACCTAACTGGACCCAGGACTCAAGATAAATCCAACGCGCTAGGATATGAAATAACTAACAAGAAGACTACACTTATTCTCCCAAGCAACGATTTGACTAGACGCAGATGACATTGCTCAAAAAATGGCGCAAGCTATTAATTGACTCGGAAAAAACCATAAACCATAATTGTTAATCATGTTGTCTAAGTGTGAGTAGTGAACTTAAATAACCAACCATCCTATTATCTCAACATTATAACTTGTCTAACAAGACATCCTATATTTGGTAAATCAACAACAAAACTTGTAAGTCATTTAATAGTAATAAATGTTATTACCTCCCTGTACAACAATATATCTTTATTTTCCTCAAGATCAACCCACTCAAGGAATGTGTTAGTTAAGGTGATTATGTATTATATCTCTCCCATTTAAATACTAACCCTCTGCCACACATTAGATATTATAAATCTCGGTCGTACATTAGCTTTAATGTCTAACAAAATTGTTATGCTACCAAAAATAAACGCTGCGCTAACCATTAATAAAATCATTGTGTTGGATCACTAAATTAATTTAGCCAACAATGTATCGCCGTTTATTTTTACCATGGTTAACAAGAGTGGATTTAGCAGAGTTAAATTATAGGTCTCTGTCATGTAGGTTATTGTATGTTTCACTATCGGTTGACTGTTTGCTGGATTTAGTGTTGTAAAAAAATTTTGCTAAGTAAATATAATATAATTTGTCGTTTAAATATATGAAAGGCATAAGTAATATAAGATATCTCTGTCATTCCATATGTGAAATCACAGATTTCCATATATGATAAATGAAATTAGTGTAAACCGATATATAGTGAGAATAAATATCACAGAGTGTAAGATATGATAAATGCCAATTAAGAAATTGCTAGGCGACGAAGATATTACAGTCTTATTAAGGTAAAGTGTAACTATATAGTGTAATATAAAATGCAAAGTGTGAACGCAATCCAAAGGCTATCATTTTAGCTATCAATTTCACATTCAATACTCAAGATTTCGATGTTGGCAATCAAAGGAATTGTTTTCCATTAATCAATGCAAAGTTATAACTACTCCTTATAACGCTACAATGTCGTTTAGAAATAAATATAATAATTGTATAAGATGTCCTGCAACATCAGACCATCAAGAATATTGTCCAATCAATTGCTATCTAGTATTGTCACTTCCATTAATATTTTACCGTTATCCCTAAAAAAAATGAAAGTCTAGACTTGATTGTTGTATAAAAGAGAAAACATCGACTGTTTTATGGCATTCTATCACCCAAATTGCTATACCCTACATTTGTACATATAAATCTCTGTCCAAAGCATATCAATGATATATATATATATATATATATATATATATATATATATATATATATATAATTTGTTGCCACTAAAATGTTGTGAATCAATTCGTTGGGTTTTATTAATGAAAAATCGTTGAGTTTCATCCCAATCGCTAGGTTTCATCAAGAAAGTTTGCAGAGTTTTATCATCAAAGGCGCTGAGGTTTATCAATGCAAATCACAATCAATAAAAGTAAATAAACCACGCTATGTAAATCAAGAAGATTTCACTAAAAAATGGGTAAATTCTCAGTGGGAATAGTATGTGACATAGAAATCAAGAGACAAGTAAATTATCCTTCAAATATATTAATTTGCAGAGGGGAAAATCGTAGTATCAATCACAGTATCGAATCGCTAGCAATGTTTCACACATCACTAAGTTTTAACAGAAGAAAGACACTGAGTTTTATCATCAATTTCACAGCGTTCAATCCAACAAAATGCTGAGTACTAACCACCAAAAGGTTGTTGAGTTTAACATCAAGCTCATTGTCCAAAAAGGTAGGGAAAACATAGTCATGAAGATTCAGACTCCGTCATAAAATATAAAAGAAAACGCGGTCCAAGGAGGGTAAATTAGCTGTAAAAAAAAGGTCTAAACTAAGGGTAAAGTTGCAGGGTAAACTTCACCATTAAGGTAATAATTTGTAGAGGAAAGTAACAGGCCAGAAGTGTAAAAACGTAAGGTAAATTCACAGAGTAAATGGCAGACCTGATGTATAAAAAAAACCACATAGTAAATTTGCCAGGAAATGCATTAAAAACATAGACTTAAATAATTACTAGGAAGGGTATTAAAAATGCAGAGTTACTTTGCCAGAAAATGCATCAAAACATAAGGATCAAACATGGAGGATCATAAGCAGTTCACTACGGGAAAGGAAAAACAATCGCAGAGGTAATCAATCACAACGAGGCACAAGAAAATCAATCAAACAGGAACAATCAATAGGGGTAGATAGCTAGGGAACACTATTCTTCACTCATCATCCACACACAGAAAAATAGGGCATTAGGATCTATAGGTCAATTAACACCGAAGGGACGACCGTCGATCCAGCTCCCGGCCAATTTCTCAGGCGTGGACTGATGATCTAGGGATGAGGATGAAGATAAAGCACAATCTCTTCATAATAATCATTAAAACAGACAAAATAGTCATAACAATTAGGGATCGATTGCCAAGGGAATCAATTCAAGCAACGAGCGTAAAGGTATGGTGAATTTAAGTTCTCGATTAAAAATGCTAAGTAAAACACTTTGTTTACACAATTAAAAGTACATAAATGAAAGCACAAGATCAATATTAATATACCATTAAAAATAAAAGTGTGTGTACCATATCCGAAGGTGATAGCTCTGATTCCTTGTCCCATGCGCTCTGTCTCACTCCCGCTTGCAGATCGTTGTGACTTCATCGGTACTTCCCAGCCAACGCTAGGGGAACTCTTCTTCCCCCTTAGCTCCCTGAGTCGCAAATGGGCCACAGACTCTAAACCAAAGAACAACTAGCAACCAACTTGCCTCGTAAGGTCAAACTACCACTCGTTATCCGAGCTGGGCATCCCAACTCTCACAAGATAAGTCAGTCAAGTAAAAACTTAAACAACGTAATGTTACGCATGAAGAAGAGAGATCCATAATCTTCCTCCTCCATCCTTTATATAGAGTTTCTAAGTAATTTCTTTCCCGATTTCCCATTTAATTTAATTTTCATTAATTTATTTCAGAAAATCTCCCCCGTACACATGTCACCCATCCCCCTAGTTGCACCAAAATTTAATTTCATTAATTATTTAATTACTCCTATTTCCCTCACCCAGCTAAAAGCATTCTTAGAATCGCTCCTAGGTGTCCCCATATTCCCTTACACATTTTAATGACTTACACCCTTACTAAATTCCTAGTTGAGTTCAATTTAGAAAGTTCTTAAAGGCAAGATTCCTTACTAAATTAGTAATTATGATTTTTCCTTATGTTTCCCTTTTTCTTCATGTTTCCCCCTTTTTCCCTTAATTTACTAATTCTTTTAAGTTTCCCTCTTTTACCTTTTTATCTAAAACTCAAATTAGCAACTGTAGAAAATTACCTTTTTCCCCTTTTTTTCTTTTGAATTAATAAATTTTAATTAGCATATGTAACAAAACAATCATTTCATTTTTTATTTATTTTAAATTTAATCCTCCAAAAGTAATTGATTTTAATAAATTAATTGATTTTCTTACCCCTTTCTCTTCACATATTTAATTATTATTATTATTATTTTTATTTTTTTACTACTAGTATCACTTAGACCTGGATTTTATTTTCCTAGGTTGGGCGACATTTTATTAGGGAAATTGTTTTTAAATATTTCTTATCACATTATTCGTTCTAAGGCAATATAGGTTTATTCACTTATTAGTTACAATGCAATGTGCCCTTCAGGACGCACTAGGTTTTCTAAGGGTGTCAATCGCCTCATTTTGTTTCCCTTATGCGACGTGCCCTTCAGGACGCACTACTTGCTCCAAGGGTGCCACTTGCCTCTTTCCATTTTTCTTGCGCGACATGCCCTTCAGGATGCACTACGTGCTTCAAGGGTGCCACTCGCCTCTTTCCATTTTTCTTGCGCGACATGCCCTTCAGGATGCACTACGTGCTCCAAGGGTGCCACTCGCCTCTTGACTAACTTGGTAGACATAAAAAACCCCTGGAGTCAATACTCTACCAGGTGATATTTTGGGAGACTAAGGGTCTCTACGGAATAATGCCCCTACCTTATTGAATGACCCTTAGAATTTTTGTGAGTGACTGTCACAGTCTACCCTCACGACATCCCGGGTCTTATTGAACTAGGTAATCGTTAACCTATAGTTCGAGCCACGACGAGAGTGCTAGTGGGCTATGGAAAGGATGTTGTCCACACTTCTCCCTCAACATTTATGGTTTTCATGCGTGACCCCTCTACTCCACAAGTGAGTCTGTTCGGCAAGTTATCGTCATCCTGCATCATCGACGAATCATGTCAGAAATAAAATCAATCATTATAACATCTAATCAAATGTGCATATGTCATATCAATAATAATAAAAATAGAATAGTCCACTCCTTGACTCGATCCAGAGTCCAAGGGGTTTCATCAATGCCTCTGCATCCTCGAGGTCCCAAGTCCTGCACACTCAGGAAAATCATTCAATGGCACCTGTCTATGTAAACACACAAAACAACATATCCATAATTCCTCATAATCATAATCAAATGACCAATAGTATAATAATCTGGATCACTTGCAAGAAAGTGTCCTCAAAGAATAAGTTCGCTTAGTGCGCACAAGAGTGGGATGTTACATACATCTTGTATGCCATATACCCTGATTGTATGTAAAACATGAGACCCCTTAGAGTGGATTGGATATGTCCTTTCAGTATAAATTAAATATTTTCTCTTGAAAATATTATACATTTATACAAATAATGTCGCTGAACCGATAAAGACAAGAACACGACTTCAATGAATTAATTATCCTCTAAGGAACTTTTCTATCGTCCAAGCACAACTAACCATATAACCTAATAAAGGCAAGAAAAATACTTCAATGAACTAATTCTCCTCTGAGAAAATTTTCTATCGTCCAAGAAAAACTAAATATATAATCAAATTCTGGATAGAGGCCAAAGCACTGTAATTTGCCTAAAATGCTCCAAAATTGTACACTAGAAGGCTGAGCCAAAATTATTCTATATAAATATTATTAATTTGAGTTACTGAATCTAAGATGTATTATGTGAGACCAGTGCTGAGATCAAAGGTTCATATTGGTGTTGCAACAAGGTTCCTAGTTAGCCTCCCCATGTTTCGGGTCTAATTCAAGGATTTGTTTTCCTGGAAGCTTTTGCATTTGTAAGGAAGGTATTTTTCTTTTGTAAATCCACATAGGATTTACTACATTAATACATGTAACATGTAACGACCCCAATCGATACGACTACATGCAACGCAAAGCTAGTGCATTTTTTTTTTAAGAAGGAAGGAAATCAACGATGACAATTAATCGACATGTCTTGACAATGAACACAAATTACACATTTAGGAAATAGACAACAACAAATCAACATACTAGCACATCAGGAAATGGGATGAAACATGCGATAATCAATAAATAGATAAAATGACTACCCACCCGACACAAGAAAGACAATGCCTACAAGCTAAAGGACAACATCACAGTCCCGACACAACGACTTCGACGACCAGTAACTAATAACCTATATGGTATGCAACCAATTAGATTAAGGCATTACAGATCCAAGTACCAACACCAATTACAACGAACAAACGCCCACATCGGGGTACACAGAATCCGACTAGGTTATCATTCGCATCTATCTATCAGGGCGCACAATGATCCCCTCATCTAGAACCACGTCGTCATAAGGCGATAGGCATGATAGTAGCCATGGTGAAACATAACATTTCTAGACATTTAACCCAAGCTAAATCCCTCGCGCTAGGAGACCGAAGTAACTGTCAAAAACATGAAGACAAACCCAAGCATACAAACAACAACTCGACAAGATGCAAGGAAAAATATGTCTACTATAACAATCATACATCACCTTAAGTTCCAAATAAATCCTACATCAACATGGTTAATGGCGCCAAGGAATCTAATCTTTGACCAAACAACACCTCACCTTAATTTCCAAATTCCGCATGCGTCATCCATTCTATCTTTACCCATTAGGTAATAACTACTTTTTTTTTGCATTAAAAAGTGAACTACTATGCATTTAACATAATCAATTTAGGATGTCAACAAAAATATATGCTATCTATTAATATTTATAAAAAATGTAGTCCTATCAAATATGTTGTCCATTAAGACATGAAATTGTTGTTTATTAATACAAGATATCTTTGTCTAAATAAATGAATGGTGTGGATGTCTACTATCAGTAAGATTCATAACATAAGATCCATATGATTCATAAATATAGTTGGGTAATTAAATATGGATGAAATATGGATGAAACTACTATGAATAACATCACTGAGTGAATAATGTTTACCGTGTGAATAAATATTACTATGGATGTCATCCATAAATATTGTTGTGGATTTCATCCATAAATATGGATGAAATTACCGTGTGAATAAAACTTTACAGTGTGAAACAAATATGGATGAAATTATTATGTGAATAAACCTTCATGGTGTGAAAAAATATGGATGAAATTGTTGTGTGAATAAACCTTTACAGTTTGAATTAAATATGGATGAAAATACAGCCTAAATATATGTTTCCTAGCATTGAGACATTGTCTAGCATTAAAAACAAGACTATTTCTAGGTTATCGTTGTCCAAGAAATGAAGTCTAATAAATATATTAATGAGTGAAAATATGAGTTTGTTGTGTTCTATGAAATTGTGGTCTAAATATTACCAAAATCATTGTCTAAACATTATCAAAATTCGTTGTCCAAAATGACAAAAAATGTTGTGTAAGTATTACAAAATCGTTGACTAGATATCACCAAAATCACTGTCAAATAGATTTGCTATAAACAATATTAAACCGCTGTCCAGAATGTTGTTGTTATTCAACATATATATTCACTGTATATATATAATTCTATTTCAATGTTAATTCACTCCTATTTCAATGTTGTTTCATTGTCTATATATAAATGATGTTTCAATGCTAATTCAATTGCAACAAACGCTCTCTATTTTCATTCTTTATATAATCACTGTCTATAAACTGTAGCATTGATATCATTGTCTTACCAAAATCAGAGATAATGTTGTCTAACCAAACCACATAGATATTGTTGTCTATCCATTAATTATTCGCAGAGTCAAAATTATCATTGCTGTCTATTTAAAGGAATTTCGCAGAGTTAAAAATATGATAATTGTTGAGTTAAATAAAGGAAATTGCTGAGTTAAAAACATGATATTCACAACGTTAAAAACTAGAATTCGTGGATTAAAAATATGATATTTTCTGAGCTAAAAACTGGAAATCGCTGAGTTTAAAAATATGATATTTTTGGAATTAAAAACTAGGTGAAATTTGTTGTGTATAACGCCAAGAAAAACACCTCCATACATATAAAATTGCAGTCCCTATAAGTTACAATAGTAGTCACTACATCTTAAAAAAACACAATGGATATATTACATCACAGTCAACACCTGTAAATCACAGTCAAATACCAAACCAAGCACTGGGATACATCATTAAATCGCAGAGATGATACCAAACAAGGTGCTAGGATATACCAAAAAATCGCAGAGATAAAGCACAGAGACAATCAAACAAAACACAAAGATACTCAACATAAGAAGGTGTAAGGACCAATAATTTGACAATGAATCAATTAAACGCAAGGATTCTCATTCACAAGAAGGGCACACAGATTAGAGATCAATCAGAAAAGAAAAAATGTCGAGATAAGTAAGGGATAGATAGCTGGGTGAAATTTATCCTTCACTTAATATCCATGCACAAGAAAGAAGGGCATTTGAATCTATCAGTCTTTAAACACTGGAGTGATGACCGTCGATTCAACTCCTGGCCAACTACTCAGGCATGGACTAAAAACTAAAGGGATAAGGGAAAAACAAAAATTTCTTCGTAATAATAAATAAAACAAACACAGAGAATTCACAGAAATAAGAGTTAGGTTTTCCAAGGGGATCAATTCAAATACAACAAGCATAAGGCTGGGATGATTTTAAGTTCTATGATTATAAAATGTTGAATAAAACATAATCTTTGTACAATAGAAGTACAATACTGAAAGCGTAGGAACAATATTAAACTACTATTCAAAAATATACACATGCATACCGTATCTAAATGTGAAACCTCCGAGTCATTGTCCCACATGCGCTTGATACAACTCCCACTTGTTGACCGATGTGACTTCACAGGTACCTCCCAGCCAACGCTAGGGGTACTCTTCTTCCCCCTAAGTCCCCCGAGCCGCAAAGGGGCCACACACACAATACTAGAGAACTTCTAGCACCCAAATCACCTCACAAGATCGAGCTACCACTCGTTACTGAGCTGGGTATCCGAACTCCCACAAGAGAAAGTTCAGTCAAGGAAAAATTCAACATCGTAACATTACGCAAAAAGTTTCGATCCATACTCCTCCTCCTCCATCATTTTTATAGAATTTTCAACTAATTAGTTTCCCAAATTATCATTAAATTCCTTTTTCATTTAATTAATTAGGAAAATCCTCCCCTATACACATGTCGCTTGATCCCCTAGTTGAACTAGAAAATTAATTTTATTAATTAATTAATTATTCCTATTTTCTTCACCCACCTAAAAGCATTCCTAAAAATGCTCCTTAGTGTCCCAATATTCCCTTACAAATATTAAATGACTTATGCATTACTTAGTTCCTATTTGAGTTCATAAATAGCAAGTTCCCAAGGCAAGATTTCTTACTAAGTTAGACATTCATCTTTTTCTTTACATTTCCCCTTTTCTTTAGGTTTCCCCTTTTTCTTTAAGTTTCTTGTTTCTTTTAAGTTTCCCTCTTTTTCCTTTTTCACTAAAAATCAATTTAGCAAGTGTAGATAGAAAAACCATTTACCCTTTTTTTTTATTTTTAATTAAAACTTAATTTAGCAAGTGTAGATGAAACAACCATTTACCCTCTTTTTTTTATTTTTAACTAAAGTTAAATTAGCAAAAATAGATAAAAACAACCATTTCCCTTTTTAAATTTTAATCCTCCATTATAATTTTGACTTTAATAAATAAATTTGAATTTCTTACCTCCCTTCTTGTTACATGTTTAATTATTATTATTTTGTTTTACCACAAGTTCTACTTAGACCTAGGTTTTAATTTCACTAGGCAAGGCGACATTTTTATCAGGGAAAATATTTTTTAAACCTTACTTATCACATCATTCATTTTAAGAACGACTAGGTTTATTCACTTACTAGTTAAAATCGCGACGTTCCCTTCGGGATGGACCACGTGCTCCAAGGGTGCCACTCACCTCCTTTTGTTTTCCTTGTGCGACGTTCCCTTCAATATGTGCTCCAAGGGTGTCACTCACCTCTTTTCATTTTCCTTGTGCAACGTGCCTTTCATGACACAGTATGTGCTCCAAGGGTGCCACTCACCTCTTGACTGACTTTAGTAGACGTAAAAAACCCCTGGAGTCAATACTCCACCAGGTGATCTTGTGGGAGACTAAGGGCCTCTAAGGAATAAGGCCTTTGCCTTATTGCACACCCTTTAGAATCATCTTGAGCGATTGTCGCAGTCTGCTCTCACAACATCGTGGGTCTTATCGAACTAGGTAATCGTTAACCTATAGTTTGAGCCATGACGAGAGTGCTAGTAGGCTATGGCAGGGCTGCTCCCACACCTCTCCCTCAAAGTCTCTAGTTGTCGTGCATGACCCCTCTACTCCACACGTGAGTCTGGTCGACAATCTATCGTCAACCTGCATCCATCAACGAATCATGTCAACAATAATAATCAATCATCATAACATCTAATCATATGTACATATGTCACATCAACAATATTCAACCCAACAGTCCATTGACTGACTTTATCCAAAGTCCAAGGGGTTTCATCGATGCCTCTGCATCCTCGAGGTCCAAAGTCCTGCACACTAAGGATAACCTAGTCAATAGAACCTGTCTATGTCAATACAAAAAAATAACATATCATCATATCGATAATGCCTCATAATCATAATCAAGCGGCCAATAGTATAATAATCTGGATCACTTGCAAGCAAGTGTCATCAAAGAATAAGTTCACTCAGTGCGTGCAAGAGCGGGATGTTACATACACCCTCTCTTGGTCTAAGATTTGTCTCGAAGTTTCACAGTATATAAATTTCGAAATAAAGTGTATCACAGTATCATAAGTCTATATATCAAACAAAAATGGAAATTGTTGGTGCATATCATATGCATCCTCCCAGGTCATCGAGTGCGGAATATAGTTGTCCCACTGAACCTTGACCTGATCTATTGTTCGACATCGTAGTTGTCGAATGTGATGGTCCAGGATGCGTATTGGCTCTGCCATGAGCGCACCCTCGTCAAATACCTATAAGGTACTCAAGTCAATAACATGTTTAGGATCACTAATATAACGTCTCAAAATAGATACATGAAAAACATCATGCATATGCCTCAAAGATTCAGGCAAGGCTAGTCGATAGGCCATGGGCCCCTTATTTTCCACAATCTTGAAAGGTCCCATGAACCTAGGAGAGATTTTATCACCCTTTCCAAACTTGATCGAACTCTTAGCGGTTTCACCCGCAAGAAGACTTGATTGCCAACTTCGTAACTATGGTCGACACGGTGTGCATCGACATAATTGTTCTACCGATCCTGCATTTCTTTTATCCTTTGTCTTATTGTTTAGATTTGATATTCCATTTATTGGATCGTTTCTGGCCCCACCACGACCCTATCCTCAAGCCTATCACAACTCAAAGGTGTCTGACACAATCGCCCGTAAATAAACGTGAAAGGCGCCATCTTAATGGTTCTTTGATAACTATTGTTATATGTGAATTCTACCAATGGAAAGACTTCTTCCCAACTCTTCTATTGGTCCATCACGTACATACGTAACATGTCCTCCAAGATTTGTTTTGTTCATTTGGTCTACCCCTGTATCTCTGGGTGATACGTGGTACTAAAGTTAATTTGGGTTCCCAAGGCCTCTTGGAAACTAGTCCAAAATCATCCAGTAAACACCGATCCTTGATCGAATATAATCTTCTTAGGCATGCCATACAACCTCACAATATTGCTGATGAAAAATCTAGCTATGTCGGGTGCCTGATACGTCATACACACAAGAATAAAATGAGCACTCTTCATCAAAGTGTTGACTACCACAAAAATTAAGTCATGTCTCCTTGCCATTAGTGGGAATCCAACAATGAAATCCATCGAAATGACCTCCCATTCGATTCCAGAATTAGTGTTGGTTGTAGTAATCTTGCTAGATGTCTATGTTCAGCCTTCACCTGCTAACATTCTAGACATCTTTCCACATAGTTGACTATGTCTTCCTTCATTCCTTTCCAAAAGAATAAGGGTTTAAGGTTTTTCCTCATCTTCGTGATTCCTGGGTCAGCCATGTACACTACTATGTGAGCCTTGTTTAGGATCAAACTCTTCAGCTCGTTGTTGGGTGATATGTAAATTCAACCTTTAAATATCAATAATTCGTCGTTGTCCATAGTAAATCCTTCAAATTTTGGTACCATCATTGTGTTTTGTCCAATAAAAATCCTTGACCTATTTGTACCATTTATTGTCGCACTGTAAAGTTAGAATATTTTCACATAGATTAGTCTGAAGAGGCATCACTGAAAAGATGCGTGGTCTTTGACTCAGTGCATCAACCACTCTGTTCATTGTTCCCTTTATGTAAGTAATCTCAAAATCATACTTGCTAAGCAATTATGACCAACGTCGTTGTCATGTTTTCAAGTCACTTTGTGTAAAGATGTGTTGTAGTCAATAGTGGTCCATTTTTAGTTTGAATTTCCGTCCAATAATGTAATGTATACAAACTCTCAAGGCATAAAAAATGGCTAACAACTCCAAATTGGGCGTTGCATAGTTCTCCTCGTGCCTTCTCAACCTTCTCAAGATGTAAAGGATCGCTCGATCATCTTGCATCAAGACTCCACCTAAGCCTTCCTTGGATGCGTCAGTGCATACCAAGAAGTCCACATCCATGTCAGGGACCTTCAGTACCGATGTCATTTTCAACATCTCCTTGAGCCTCCAAAATTCCTCCGCGCATTTCTCGATCCAAAAAAACTTCTTTTTCTTCTTCTGTAATTCCGTAAACGGATTTGCTATCTTTGAGAAACCCTCGATGAACCATCAATAGTATCCCGCTAAAACCACGAAGCTACGTACTTTCGGGACATTCGTTGATGTAGGCCATTCCATAATAGCCTCAAACCTTGTTGGATCCACGATAATACCTTCATCAGAGATGACATGCCCTATGTAGTGAATATTCGATTGATAAAATGAGCATTTAGACAATTTCCCATACAATTTGTTCTCTCGCAAACACTATAGTACCAAGTGCAAGTGTTTTTCATGATCCTCCATCATCTGAGAGTAAATAAAAATATCGTCAATTAATACTTGGATGAACTTTTCCAAGTACTTGCGGAACACCCCTTTCATCAAACTTGTAAATACCCCTGGGGCATTTGTCAGTCCAAACGGTAAAGCAATAAACTCGTAATGCACAAACAAAGTCTTAAAGGTGGTTTTAGGGACGTCATCCTCCTTGATCCGTAACTGGTGATACCCTGATCGCAAGTTAATCTTTGAAAACACCGTCACACCTTTCATCTGATCGAACAGATCATCAATAAGAAGCACATCCCATGGTGACACACTGGGATGTATAAGTCCCAGTTCCAACAACTCCTTCAGTTTCATTTTCAACTCCTATAACTCTGCGCTCGACATCCGATAAGGCCTTCTTGCTATTGGTTCAGTCCCCAGTTTTAGGTCTATGGTAAATTCCAACTCCATCTCCGGAAGCATCCCAGGAAAATCCTCAGGGAAGATGTCTGTAAACTCTCTTACCACTAGAAGGTGTTCTAGACCTTTTGTTGCTCCCTTCTCATTTAACACAAGGATCAAATAAAGCTTACATCCCTTGTGCATGTTCTTCCATAGCTGCAAAGAAGATATGAACCTCAGGAAAATTCCCTGGTTCAGACCTACAATCACGCATCTCTATACCTCATCCTTGACCAAGATCATTCGTTTTGTCTTACAGTTGAGTATCACCTCATGTGATTCCAACCAATCCATACCGATCATGATTTCATAAGATCCTAATATCATGATGTATAGGTTGTCCCTGGTGAAAAAATCTCCCAAGTTAAGGCTATAGCCCGTAACCTTCCCACCAACCTTTTGTTTGGCTCCCGAAGCCAATTCTACAAATATAAACTCATCTTGTTCAATTGCCTTTACCTTAATTCTTTTGAGCACTGCACTAGAAATGAAATTCTCTGTAGCACCTAGATATATCAAAATAATAAGGGTCTGGTCAATGATGGTACCTGACGTCTCAAGCACAATCGACCGATGCTCTCCCTGGTGAATATTCAACGCTGCATGAATATGCCCAAATCTTCCACAGTAGCGGGTTTGGTTGATCGAGATGCTCTAGTCCTCTCCACTGGGAAGTCTCGTTGGTAATGTGGCTCCCCACATTATAGCACACTTTCCTCGATACAGTATTTCTGGTACTCGAAGTAGAAGCTCAATACTAACATTAAGGCCAAACACGAACTTGTTGACCTTAAGTTTCTCGGTAATTTGGTGTGGAGCATACCAAATCAAATCCAAAAATGGGCCTCATACTCGGGCACCGTACGACTGCCCTATCGCACGATGTTGAACTTGTTGAGATGACACTCAATGAATTCCTCAGAAAGGTACCTCTCCTGGAACCGTTCCTCGAACAGTTCCCATGACACGTCTTTGACTACCATGTTAAAAAGTGGTAGGAGCATCTTCCATCATATAAGAGTGCTCTCCTTCATTTGAAATACCACCCTGCAAACCTTCATGTTGGAGGTCATAAATAGGAAGCATGAAGAACATCGCCTTTCTCTCAAGCCATGCCTCAACGGCTGAACCATCCAGGGCACCAAAGAACTCGGGAAATTTGACCTTCTCGAGTTTGGGGTGAATGTTACTAGTACCCACCACTATCTATTTATGCCTGAAAACCTATTCATCTCCCTGGGGGTTAGACCCCTCGGGCATGGATGCAACTGGGGGTGTCGTGTCTCCTCCCCTAGCACCTCATCATATACCTCTGTGGTGACCTCTAATCAAGATCACCGCATCAACACATTAAAGTTTTAATTAGCGCTAGGTTAAAACTCAAGGGTTTACTGTAGTGGAAAGCATGGAGATCCACAATCACAGGGTTGAACCCCCTCTGATACCATATGTAACGACCCTAATCGATACGACTACATGCGACATAAAGCAAGTTCATTTTTTTTTTAAGCAGGAAGACAATCAATGACAACAATTAATCGACACGACTTGATGATGAACACAAATTACACATTCAGGAAACAAACAACAATGACTCAACATACTAGCACATTAGGCAACTGGATGAAACATGCATTAATCAATAGACAGCTAAAATGACTACTCGCTCAACACAAGCAAGACAACACCTACAAGCTAAAGGACAACATCACAATCCTGACACAACGGCTTTGACGACTAGTAACCTCTACGATGCGCAACCAAATGCATTAAGTCATTATAGAACCAAGTATCAACACCAACTACAATGAACGAATGCCCACATCGAGAAGCACTAACTGTGACCAGGTTATCATTTGTATCTATTTATCATGGCGCATAATGATCCCCTCATTTGGAATCATGTCATCACAAGGTGATAGGCATGACAGTAACCATGGCGTAACATAACATTTCTAGACCTTTAACGCAAGATAAATCCCTCGCACTAGGAGACCGAAATAACTGTCAAAAAAATGAATACTAAACCCAAGAACACAAACAACAAGTCGACAAGATGCAACGGGAAATATGAATACTATAACAATCATACATCACCTTAAATTCCAAAGCAATCCTACATCAACATGGTTAATGGCACCAAGAAATCTAATCTTTAACCAAACAATACCTCACCTTAATTTCTTGATTCCACATGCGTCATACATTCTATCTTTACCCATTAGGTAATAACTAGTTGTTTTTTTTTTGCATCAAAAATTGAACTACTATGAACTTAACATAATTAATTTACATTTTCTATTAATATTTATCAAAAATGTAGACCTATCACATATGCTATCCATTAATACATGAAATCGTTGTTTATTAATACAATATATCTCTGTCTAAATAAATGAATGGTGTCATTGTATACTATCAATAAGATCCATAACATAAGATCGATATGATCCATAAATATTGTTGGCATAGGGGCATACCTAGGGTTTAATGCTTCAACAACGAACCAACAAAACCCTAACTACCGACCCTTTCGAAAACACCTGCGAAGAAGATGAAGTCTCACCCGAGTTAGAGGAAGGCGGGTTTGTAGGACTCAGGTGTCTACAACCAAGTTGGGACATAGATCTATGATTACAACACTTACTAGATCACTTAGACAATAATATGCATTAGTTCTTGAATCTCATTCACATCGTATATCAAACCCTTAATGCATATCGACGTAGTAACAATAAAGATCAAGTACTTCCCATCACGTATCATGTAGCATTAGATCAGATCTAGCATTCATTTACCATTAATATAGAACTAAGCATCCATACATCCATCCGACATATATAAAGATCAATAAACTAACAGATAAACAACATAAACAATATCAACAATATCGCACAAAGCACATCAACACAGAATATACGTGGTTCACCCCAGTGTGGGGCTACATCCACCAACTTCTTCTTCTTCTTCTTTATTAGTCTTCAATAACTTACATGTGTTTGCTCCTATATAGAGAGCCACAGAGCCTAGATTTTCACTAGACATGTGATCTGCGCACAACACTCTAGATCCACCTTCCTCAAAATCAGGTCAACGCATAGAGCCAACTCCTTGATAGCACAAATCCTTACACAATTTGTTTGCACAAATCCTTTTACATTCACTTGAACTTAGCTCTGCAAGTATTAATAATTGTTCTTTGCACTTAGCAACCTTTACATATTCTTGCACAAAGCCAACTTAGAAAGACCTCGCTCTAAGTCATATCTACTTATTTATACATTACAAAAATGGCCTAATCATGGATAAACTCATGGGCTGACATCCCATACCCGTTACATAAAACCTAAAAGACCTTTTTTTGGTCCACAAGCCTGCAAAATGAGTGAGATCCCACGATCTCCACTCTGCGTGGGAGCTCCATCTTTGACCAGCCTGTCGAAGTCCCAAAAGTGGTCAAACACGACCAATGTTTCCTCAAAACTTGGTCAAGGACCAACAGGCCCCCAACACTCACTTGTGACTCGTCCCGAGTCACTCAAATTTGGGAAACACTACTTCAAAGTCCTTGAGCTTAGCTCGAGCTTCCTCGACTTGTTTCTTCGCCAAAGCTTCCTTCTTGGCGAACTCCTGAATCATTTTCTCAGTAAAAGGCCCTTCCAGGCGTTGTTCCACTGTCGAAACCATTTGGTCTACCTGTGAGCCTTGTCCTTCAACTTCTTCCAAAGTCATGGAGGCTTCATCCTACACTAGCTGGAGTCTTTACGTCACATCCATGACTTTGATATGTATAGTAGTAATCTATTTTTGAACTGCGCTTTGTTCCTGTGATCTTTTCATGTTCTCGACTGCAGTATGCATCTTCATTTGCACTTGCACGGTGGACGCCCGTTGTTTCGCCTCCTGGAACTGTGCTTCCAATTTTCTCAGTTGTGGATCTTATGCAAGGCGCTCATAGGTATGCACACTTTGATCACTTAGTTCCTTACACTCTGAGGAAAGTTCCATGATTCTTTCAATTTTGTTCCTGGCAGCTTCCTCCCTTTGGTCGTGCAGTTCTTGCAGAGTGCTCGACACTGCCTGGATCTCTAGCTCCATTAACCTTGCTTGAAGTTGTTGAATGGCCTCAAAGATATTCCCCGCTTGTATCTTGAATGACTCTTCTTCCTCCTACGCTAAGCCTGACATAGAGAAAACTGATTTAGTCACTGCCTCTTTGATTGCAATTTGGTTTGTGAGCATTTGGTCTTTTTTTTCCTGTATCTTCGCATTGTTCTACTCAAACTTTGTCTGAATTTCATTTTTCTCCTTCTTCCCAACTTGCAGTTTCTCTAGGACCTTCTCCTTTTCTTACTTCAAGGCCTCTGTGGCCTGCTCCTTTTCTTTTTGGAATCGCCGAATTTGAGCCTCGGTTGCATCTTCTAGCCTTTGTAATTGGGTGGGCTCATCCCCTAATTCTGCAATTTTTTCTGACGAAGGCGCAGTAGGTACCGTGCGACTCGAATAGATGGCTTGTTGTATGTCTCTGAGATATTTCTCTATTCTTTCATACAATGTTTCTTACTTCTCTTCATGTCTCTGCAAGATATCCTCTGAAGCAACCTCCATGACTGTGATGATGAGATCGATGTAATCCAGTGTGATTACATTTGGCGATTGAGGCTTATTGTCTCAGGTCTTCTTTCTTGCTCAGGGTTTCTGCGGAGAAACCTTCCTTTTCTTTGATATCTTGGCCTCTGTAAGGGGATCCTTCGATGGTGTAAAACCACCTTTTTATGTCTTTTCTCCTTCTTCCCCTCCTTCTTTGTGGTTCACTTTGTCTCCTCCTCCTGCAAGTGAGTCATGCCTACTTTACTCTGATGCATTGTCCTCCTTATCACTTTCTATGTTCTGTATTTCCTCCTTTTTCTTCTTTTTATTCTCTCCATCATGTTCGACTCGGGTGACCAATGGACTTCCGATGATGTCAGGGTCAGAGAGTTCTACTTCTTTGACCAGTAAAAGGAACTCTGTTGGCCATTCCTTAGTGATCTCTTCCATGTCTTCATCAGTCAAATTATAGTAAGACTGCAGATCCTCCTTGCTTTCATCCCTGCGCGTGGTGATATAAATAAAGTGTCAATCTGTGTAGAACTTCGCTAGCAGTCTGTATTGATGCAAAGTGTCCAGGGCCATTCATGGAAATGCTTCAATGGAGAGTCTCCATGACCCATATTTGTTTCATATGAAAATAACAGGCACACCCCATGGTGACACACTAGGACATATAAGTCACAGGTCCAACAACTCCTTTAGTTGCATTTTCAACTCCTGTAAATCCGAGGTCAACATCCGATAAGGCATTCTTGCTATCGGTTAAGTCCCCAATTTTAGGTCTATGGTAAATTTCAACTCCATCTTTGGAAGCATCCTAAGAATCTCCTCAGAGAAGATGTCTTCAAACTCTCTTATCACTGGAAGGTGTTCTAGACCTTTTGTTGCTCCCTTCTCATTTAACACAAGGATCACATAAAGATTACATCCCTTGTGCATTCTCTTCCATAGCTGGAAAGAAGAGATGAACCTCAGGGAAATTCCCTGGTTCATACCTACTTCATGCATTTTGTACCTCATCCTTGGCCAAGCTCAATCGTTTTGTCTTACAGTTGAGTATCGCCTCATGCAATTCCAACCAATCCATACCAATCATGATTTCATAATATCCTAAGATCGTGATGTATAGGTTGGCCCTGGTGACAAACTCTCCCAGGTTAAGGCTACATCCTGTAACCTTCCCACCAACCTTTTGTTTGGATCCCAAAGCCAATTCTACAAACATAAACTCGTCTCGTTCGAATGCCTTTACCTTAATTCTTTTGAGCACTGCACCAGAAATGAAACTCTCTGTAGCACTTGGATATATCAAAATAATAAGGGTCTGGTCAACGATGGTACTTGACATCTTGATCACAGTCGACTAGTGCTCTACCTAACAATTATTCACCACTACATGAATCTGATGGGACATGCCCAAATCTCCCATGATAGTGGGTTTGGTTGATCCAGATGCTCTAGTCCTCTCCACTGGACAGTTCCACTGGTAATGTGGCTCCCCACATTATAGCACACTTTCTTTGGTCCAGTATTCCTGGTACCTGAAGTAGAAGCTAAATACTAACATTAAGGCCAAACACGAACTTGTTGACCTTAAGTTTCTCGGTAATTTGATGCGGACAATACCGAAGCAACTACAAAAATGGGCCTTGTACTCGAGCTTCATACGACCGCCCTATCGCACGATGTTGAACTCGTTGAGCTAACTCTTAATGAATTCCTCAGAAATATACCTCTCTCGGAAGCATTCCTTGAACAGTTCCCATGACACGTCTTGGATTAATAGCCCAACTTTTTTATCCTTTAGAGTCGCATTGAATTGGGCTTGTTCATTCCCATAATTACACTTGGTTGATCGAATTATTTCTACAACATAGCACGATTTAGAATGGTGGCAGTTGTCTGTCTATTAGTATAACTTCATTGCATATTTGGAACACAAATTTTGAGTGTATTTGATTATTGAATTAATGTATGGGCAGTGGTTGATTTTGATGATTAATAGAGTGGAAATGGTTACTATTACACAATTGAAAATTGTTATGAGATGATAATTGGATAAATAATAGGAACATAACTCCCTTACAGATTGTTGTGGAATGCATATTGTCTTGTCGATGGCACTGTGTTAGATATTTGACTATGAACAATGAATCAGTTAATACACAGTAATTGTTATTGGGTCACAATGATCATTTGGTTGGTGTATCCCCTTTCAACAAAATGATTATATGAATTACTTGATTAATTTTATGAAAAATACTCACTCTCATTCCCCACCATTATTTCGATTTTCTCTAATTACAACCCCATCACCTTCCCATATTCATTTTTCACTCTCTATTCTAAAATTGATTACAGTCAAGGAAACTTTTGTGTTGAAGCAGTTGGTAGTAGCAGTGTCTTGGTTGAATTACAATGATGTTTCTTTGATTTGCAGTTGATTGTTGTTTTCCTTGAGTAGTAACCCCTTCCCCCCCCCCCCCTTGTAGTATTATGTTTCACTCAATATAAACCCCTCATGTATCACAGGACCCTTTATTCACCCCCTGCTCATTGATTAACAGTTAAACAATTTGTATGGATTGGATTGTGTGAGTCTGATACATTGTTTATCCAAAATCTATTTCATATTTTTAAGAGTTGTCATGTATGGTTATTTAAAATATTATTTACTAATCAATCATGCATACATGGATGATCTATTCAAATAAAAGGATGAAAATAGATGCCTACTACACCTCTGTCAAAGAGAAGACCACTACTTCCCCTTCCGCATCTTCAGATAATTCTGGTAAATCTGTGTCCTCCCACTTAGATTGGAAAGACGATTTCTCTCATATGGTCAGCAAGATGAGGCTTAAATATTCTACACATCCTAAGACAGGTTCAGAAGGACTAAATGATGATATCATCAGCAAGGAAAAAATTGTCTCACAAATAGAGAAATATGGCTTTTGAGTTTTATGTCAGGTATTGTTGTTGATGGTTGAATTCAGGGATCTTCGGACAACGTGTTTTATTTTTGGATATATGAGTAATATTTTTCAGAATAATTTCAAATATCACAAGCTAAATTGTCAAATATGAATATGTGGATAGGAGTCACAAGGAGGTGTGTTTTTATTAACTAAGTAGTTATGTTATGAGCTAAAGGGAGTCACAAGGGGTCCCACCTACTAGTTATTATTTATTTAAAACCCTTATTATGATTATTGTTTTTCCCCCTAAATAAAGTTGGTTGAGTCTTTTAATTGACTTAACTAATGAGTTGGTTCAGCTACTTCAACCAATTCTAATTTTTTTTAAAGCAAAAGGAAAGGGAGAAACAAAGGAGGATAGAAACAAAAACATACTAAGGTTTTCTCTTTGAGTTTATGTTGAGATAGTTCAGTTTTCATTCATTCATTTATTCATCACAATCCTAATTCTCTTTTATGATAGCAGGGTCTTACTGTAGACAACAATATTCAGGGTTAAATTACATCATTCAGACACTTATTTTTTAGAGGTGTTGATCTATCTTTGATAGTCTGTGTAGACTTGTATTTTTGTGAATTAATTTTCATGAATGAAAAAGGCTAGTGTGCAGAGTCGAGTGGGTAGCAATCTGTGGAAATTTGATCCAGCTTTTAGAGTTTAGTTTTGGTTTTCTGTCAGAGGTCCTTTTGTATGTTCCATCGGGGATGTCTAAGTTTGACTTTGGTCCAAAATTTCTGTATGAGATTTTGTAAATAAAATGAATCTTTGGTGAATTGGAATGAAATAAAGGATTTATTTATGTCTCATTTGTCTTGATTATCATCTCAGTGTCTTTACTTATGTCTTTAAATTCATTTCAAAAACTGTCATATTCAGAAAATTATATAGAAAGTAAATTTCCAGCAAGATTTTTATTGATAAAAGACTAGCCTAAGCACTAGTAATTAATACTTGTGAGTTAGAATGTTATTTTTGTTGGCTAGAAACATAGGGTGATATTCCCATCTATTTTTCTTTAGACAAGAAAAATATGAAAATTATTGAGTAAGATCATTTCATATCTTTTCCTCAACATTTATTTGGTGACTATACTAGGGAGATCTTCAATATCTATCTGGCTAATTTTTATACTTCATTTTCATCGATACATCTTTCTTTTTCTAATATTGATTCTTTGACTATTTTATTCTTAATGATTGTTCATGTTGCAAGGCAGCCCAACATTGAGCCCAGTCTTAAATATCAGACAAATATTTCTTTAAATCTATTTAATACCATCTTAGACACTGCAAACACCCGTGTTGAGCTTAACCATTCTTGGGAAGCAATTGAATGATATATTAGTGCCCAAGAACACTTGGAAGCTAGACGTAGACAACCTAGAAATCAATAGTGACCCTTTTGTTTCTTCAAGTTTTGGCCTTTCTTTCATGTCCTTAGATTCTGGTGATTCTAGAAGAAGAAGAGGCTTGTCACCTGAAATAAATCATATTGCTGAAATAGGAAGAATAAATGTTGTGTTATTTGCCCAACAAAGTTCTTTAAGGATAACTTTATCTAATTCACCCAATTCATCTTTCTTCCCCTCATCTATCATCCACAAGATGGAATCTAGTGGTCTCTCTGGTGGCACCGAAAGTGCTCCATCTTCTCAATATTCATCGTCATCAGTGATTTTTATCTTATATAGCCACCATATCCTTGTTCAATCTACCACAAACTCCACTAAATTCATTAAAAATTATGGGTTTTTTCAGTTCGAAGAAGATGCCACAACCACAATGTGGCATGTGTCCTCTCCTCTTAACCTACCACCTGCTACTCGTCCACTTTAAAAATTTAAAGAGAACCTACCTAAGTTTTTAGGAAATAACACTATCAGCACAAACGAACACCTGGTGGCATTTTCTAATGCTTGTCATAACATAGGGGCCAATGACAATGACACTTGCATGCACTTGTTCATCAATTCCTTGGAAGGAAAGGTTGCGACTGATTTATTTGACCTTCCTCCTGAGATTCTGTCTAATTGGGAGGAGTTAATATATTGGTTCTGATCCACTTATGGGAAATCCAAAAGCCTCGCCTAGAATTTAATGGAATCCAATAACGTCACCTATAGGGGTGGTGAGACCATCAAGTCTTTCAACTTGCATTTCACCAAGTTATACAATCAAATCCCTGAACTTATCCTCCCTTAGAACCAAGCCACTTTCATGCATTACTACAATGCATTGCCTTCCCCCTACCATCATAGGCTTGAGGGAAAATCCATTGATAATATCATTTCCTCTCTGCATGATTGTTTAGAGTATGAAGAACAACTCGAAAGAACTGGTCTTCCCCAGGGAGAATCAGTTAGACAGACAGACATGTACGCTCTCTTACAAATAGTACAATATATGAAAAACCATATGATAGTGTTTGAGCGGAAGGTTACTGTCTCCCCTCTCACCCCTGGAACTTCATCCTCTTCTACACCCCCCTTTAGAAATTCGGTTGAAAACAATTTTTAGCCTCAAGCTATCCTGCCTCGAGGTTGGTGTAACTTTTGTGAGGAACACCATGAGGAAACCACATATGAGGTAAATAAGATTTCCATAGATAAGATATTTGGTAAATAACCAGAAGCTACTATCGATGTCTTAGATTTTGCAAAGCCAGAGGATGTCATGGTCATCAACACTAGGAACAAAGCCTATGATCCCAAGGAAAAAATTTATCCTCCCCGCAGTTCTTCTACCCTGAGATCATCCTCGCTCACTACTATTGTCCAGGTTCCTAAAGTTCTTAACAGTCAAGGAATCAATTCCCGTCTCCCCTCTTCCAAATACATAATCTTGAATCAGTTGGCCAACATCAAAGCATATCCAATCCTCCTAGACATGGTTGTCATCCCTGAACAATAGATGCATCTGAAATAATTCATGGAAGGAATTTTTTTTGTTGTATCCAATCTTTCCAAAGAGGTAAATGAAGAGGATTATTCTATAAATAAAGTAGGTGTACATAACTTTATATACCCTATAAAAAATACCCCTTTTTATATTTCTGTAAATATCATGGATAATATCACCCATTGTTTCCTCATTGATGATGGTTCGGGCCCAAGTGTGATGTCGAATATTATTATGGAAGAGCTAGGATTGTCTTGTACAAATGAAAATGTAGAAGCATGCTCTCCTATAATATTCTATAACAAACAACTATAGGCTAGATTAAATATGCAACCTTAGTTTTGTGCAGTCATCCTAAAATAAGGACAACCCTTAACATTAAAGTAATTGATATGCCAATAAGCAATTACTTAATCATCTTGGGAAGATATTGGCAAGCCTTAACAGGTGGATACCTCTCACTCGACGGGACACATTTATCAGTCCCTCGGGATGGTAAGAACATTATAGTCCTTAGAGAGGGAAGGATTTCACCCTACATAAAGAGTGTTTTGTAGCCTAACGTAAACTATATCGAAGAGGAACTAGGAGTGTATTCCATATTTGTTGAGGAGGATAACATTCCCATGGAACAAATCAATTTATATGATGGCATGTGGCACATGCACTTTGATGGTTCATGCTCTAATGAAGGTAACAAAGATGGCATTATCTTAATTTCTCTTGTAGGGAAAATCCATAATTTTTCTTACCAGTTGGAGTTCAATTGCATTAACAATGTCACTGAATTCGAGGCTTTGTTATTAGGCATTGAAAGCGCTTATAATATTGGTCATGGTCACCTTTCATATTTTTGGGATTTCGAGCTTGTTGTGAATCTTGTGCATAAAATTTACTCTCCTAGAAACAAGTTGATGAAACGATACACACAAACTGTTTGGGCGCTTATCTCAAATGTTTAAACTTTTCAGCATCACTCATGTTAAGAGGGAGTTAAACTCAATGGCTGATCGGTTAGCAGTTTTTGTAGCCTCCCCTAATCGGCAACTTCTGCCACACAGACCTGATTGTACCTTTCAATCCCTATATCGTTTGCATATCCCTGAAAATATAGAATCTTGGGAGGTCTTCTTTAATGATGAGAGAATTTGTGATTTTATCCAAAATGAACCTTTGAAGCCTAAGGAGATTATATCCATAGAAAATAACAAGATTCCTAAGGGCTTGAGTCCTCTAGAGAGTTCATTTTCTTCAAATGATGTAGGCAACAAGGAGGAACAAAAAGAAGAGAATTCAAAAAGGAAGGTGGGTGAAACCATTTCCTTGAACATTGGGGC
Source organism: Picea glauca (assembly GCA_000966675.3). Lineage (NCBI taxonomy): Eukaryota > Viridiplantae > Streptophyta > Pinopsida > Pinales > Pinaceae > Picea > Picea glauca. The sequence goes on from JZKD02S2144010.1 coordinate 90,843, forward strand.
ACCCAAGGATCCAAAGAATGTTAAAATAGGTGCCAAATGTTCATATGAAGAGAAGGTGAAGTTTCCCAAGATTCTTGGTGAATTTCAAGATTTTTTATCTTGGTATTATGAAGATATTCATGGTTTTGATCCTGGTCTTATACAACATGCCATTCCCGTTCAGGAAAGAGTAAAACCAGTTAGGAAAAAATAAAGACCTATCAACTCTACTCTAGAAGCAACTATTCGAAAGGAGTTGGAAAAAATCTTGAAGGCTACGATCATCTTTCCAGTCAAGTATTATGAATGGGTTTCAAATCTGGTTCATGTTCGGAAAACAACTGGTCAGATCAGATTGTGCATTGATTTTCACACATTAAATCGAGCTAGTATAAAATATCACTTCCCTCTCCCTAATATGGAAATGATTTTGTAGCAAGTTGCAGGGTCACAAATCAAGGTAAAAAGAAAAGATAAATATAAAACCACCTTTATTACTCGTTGGGGTACCTTTTCTTATGAACATATGCCTTTTGTCTTATCTAATGCAGGTGCAACCTTTAAAAGAGCTATACAAATAGATTTTGACGATTTGATTAGCAAGATCATTCATATCTACCTTGATGAATTAACAGTATACTCTAAAATCTGATCAGATCATTTTGGTCATCTAAGAAAAGTTCTCATGCAATGTAAGAAATTTGGTATTTCTCTAAATCCTTTTAAGTTCATTTTTGGTGTTATCGAGGGAAACATCCATGGACACATCGTCTCTGATTCAGGGATAAGCATTGATCCTGAAAGGATTGTTGCTATCCTTAATCTCCCTGCTCCCACTTCCAAGAAATAGGTTCAAGATTTTATGGGGGTTATTAACTTTGTCCATAGGTTTGTTCCATATTTTTTTGTGATGGTCAAGCCAATTCATAATATGCTTAAGAAAGATCATTCATTTTCCTTGACAAATGATGTCGAAAATTCTTTTGAAGGGATTAAGAAAGAAATTAGTTCCACACCGATTTTGGTGAAGTCGGATTTTGAGAAGGAATTCACGATATATTCTAATGCCACCGAGGAGGCGGTTTCTATTGTCCTCATGCAAAATGATTACCAATGGAATGAAAAACCAGTGGCTTACATGAGTCAAAGTTTGTCTGATGATGGATTTAAATATTTATTTATTGAGAATAATGCTTTCTCTCTTGTTACATCTGTTGAAAAGTTCTGCCACTACATATTAGGCAAGCATACGTTGGTAAAGGTCCCTTTACCTGCTGTCAAGTTTTTTCTCTCACAGATTTATCTTTTAGGAAAGCTTTCACATTGGCTTGCCAAGATCTAGGAGCATGATTTAAATATCATGAATTATACCACTATCAAAGGACGTGACCTAGCCCTTCACTTTGCTCAACATGATGAGAATGGTGAAGAAATTGATGAAGAATATAGTTCCCTTTCATCTCTCTTTTACATTAATGATCAGATCCTCCCTGTGTCTCAAAATCCTTGGTACAAGAATTTGGTTTATTATTTACAGAACCAAAAATGTCTAGACAGCTTAGACACTCATCAAAGGAGAAGACTCTGTCTTGAATCTGCAAGATATGTCATTATAGGATACTTCTTATTTCAAACATCTGTTGATGGTGTGCTGCTTCGCTGCGTAAACAATGAAGACACACATAAACTGTTGCAAGAAGCTCATGGTTCTTCAAGCTCTGGCATTCATGTAGGAGGTCATTTTTCTGCAAAAACCACCCCTTTCAAGATTATTAGAAAAGGGTACTACTGGCCTTCAATCTTTCGTGACTCTTATGTTTTTTCAAGATCTTGTGATAAGTGCCAAAAATTTGTTGGGAAATAATGCCTTTCAGCCATGCCATTACAACTTGTCCTACCATATTTTCCCTTTTTTAAAAGTGGGGATTGGATTTTATTGGTCCTATTAATCCTCCTTCTTCAGTTGGACAAGTTTTTATTTTGAAAACCATAGACTATTTTACAAAATGGGATAAAGTTGTCCCACTTAAGCATTCCACAGATGATCAGGTAATTTCTTTCCTTGAAAATAATATTTTTTCCCGATTTGGTCTTCCATTAGAAATTATTACAGACAATGGCCCCACTTTCATTTCTGCTAAGATGACTCAATTTCTAGCCAAGTTGGGGGTTAAAAATGTCACCTCATTAGATTATTACCTCCAAGGAAATGAGCAGGTTGAGTCTACCAACAAAAATATGGTAAGAATCATCAAAAGGCTCATCGAATATAAGCCTCGTCAGTGGAACACTCTCCTCAATTACACACTCTAGGCAGATCGAAATACCACCAAGGTAAGCACTGGATGTACCCCTTTTCATATTGTTTATGGTCAAGAATACCTCTTTCCAACTGAGCTGGAGCTTTCTTCCTTAAGTTTGATGCTATAGATCGAAGAATTAAATTCTTCAGATGTTTCACAAAGGATAAATGCACTACTAGATTTGGAAGAACAAAGGGTTTTTCCTTTGGATAATATTAAAAGGAGATAACAAACTGTTAAGAAGTATTTCAACAAGAGTGTCAAGACTGTCAAGTTTAAGGTCAATGAAAAATTTTTGCTGTGGGACTCAGCTCACGCTAATAAGGGAAGAAACTCAAAATTTTAGAAATTATGTCTGGGTCCTTTGAAGATTGCTTTTGTCTTAGGTACAAATTCTTACATTCTAAAATATTTACATGAGAAATTGTTTTCCTACAACACTAATGGTTCTCACTTGAAGCATTATGTGGAACCAACTTGAAAAGATCTGACGCTGTCTGGATTTTCTGTATTTTAGTAGTCTATCTCTGCTTTCAGTTTCACTATTTTTCTTCTCTGCTTACAGTAGTTGATTTATGTTTCTGTTTTAAGCTTTTCCTGTCGCTTTTACATTTCTGTCATTTTATCTCTGCTATTTTAGTTTTCTGCAATTTTATTCTGTTAGATTTTGCTTTTTGTTTTCTTTTAGTCGATAATAAGATGTTGGATCAGTTATGCCACAATGACACTCCTGCAAGATATTATTAGTCAATAACAATCAAGCTTACATGGTTGTTATGATGTTTCCCCTAAAAACAAACTTGAATGTGTTATCTTCTTTCACTGTTGTCTTATAAAGAGATTGGTTATCTCCTGCTTCTTCTTTCCATTTCTTCATCCATCGAAAAAAAGAGAGAGGAGCATATCCATTAATTTTTCTACTTGAAATGAGATTTGATGTTGGTTGAATGATTGTGCATACAGGGATAAACCCCCTCATACTTAACATTTTTCATGAGCTATTCCCAAATTCTCGGTCATTTTTCTATTAAATCCACTCACTTCCCCCTGTTGCATAATTATTCTAGTTATACCTTCTAAATTTACTATTCTTGGTATACAAAACCATCAGTTCTGAGTTCTAAATCTGTTGAAAACAAATTTTCCTATGGATTTTCCAGTTTGTTGATGATTAAAATCGCAACGAAGTTTGGCCCGCAAAGTGTTGATAAAGCCTATTATTATAAAGACAAATAATGCTAGTAGGTGGGACCCCCTTGTAGATTGGATATCAAGTCTGGTCCTCATTAGATGTTGTGCTACTCTTCATGGTGATATAATATTGGTTTATTGGAAATGGAAAAGGCTTGTTCTGTGTTTTTTTGCTACGCTAGGCTCAAGTTTTATTTCACAGACGACCTGTGTTATCCTTGTTATCACTGCTATCTGTTATTGGATCTATTACTAAGAAACTTGCATAATAAAATTGTTAGAAGCAACACATACAAGAAAATTGGAAGGGAATGAAAGCTATGCAATGAAATGTAAGGGATTTAAACTATGAAAATATACTATTATACATGCATTGGATTGAAATGGTCATTATTAAACCTAGCAATAAGCTAATGGTTAGTGATTTGTTTAGTTATATGGAATGGTCAATTTATGTTTTGGCATAAGTTAGAAATGTGATATGGCTGTGCTATTAGTTTTAATGGGTGATGGTTTCGATACATGGTCTGACTAATGGTGTTAATGAAAATATTGTTGACATGTACTGACGAGTTAATGAACTATTAATGGAGGCGACATGCATTTACTGCATGTCACCTTTACTCCTTCATTGGTCACCACCCTAATCAAGCTATTGTTCATCCTTGTTGTTGTGGTTATGTTCCAATTTCCTAGCATAGAGGAACCGCTCGACCAACTCACGTTTTAAGGTGTTTTGATCATAAGTATGTATTTTTTTGGCCATCCATGAGTCTGCTTTGTTTATGAAATAGATATTGGCTTGAATGTATGGGTTGTGTTTTCCTTAAGTATGGCAACTGTGTGAAATTGTGTTTTTCTATGAATGAATCAATGTCATCTCTAAAAAATGTTTTGAAGTCACAGTGTTATTCGTCGTTCTGGACATTAGTGGCCCTAAGGCTCTTTGTCATCCTTGCTGGTTTAGTTGGAGGGTTTTTTTTGGTCTTGAGCGGTTGGCTATCTTCCCACATTTCGTATCACCATACCTAGGTTTTGGACTTATGGGGTTTAATGGTTGGAAGTGCCTGGTGTCACTACGCATTGTTCGTTTGGGCATTGGGTTGTGGTTGCTACTATGGTCACGCAATGGTTTTTGTTGTTTCTTATTGGCCCTTTTTTCACCCCGACATTGTGGTTGTTTAACTGAAGAGACACAAGGGTTATACCCCACGTGTGCTAAGTAATGTTACAGGGATGAATGAATCCATTCTCCTATATCCCTGTCGGCTCTAATATCCCTGTGTTGGCCACAAAGCAAACCCTTAACTCTATAGGTATAAAGGTTGATAGAGAAGATTGATGTGGCCTGTTGGGTTTATTATTGGTTATTGTTGATGGGTATGTATTGTCAACAAAATTTATTATAGGCTCGCCTAGTTGATCGGGGGACAATCGTGTTGGTTTTGGTATCTAGTCACTGCCTATGTTGTTAAAATGGATACACCCTGCATGGTTAATTGGACAGATCAGATACACAGTGACTGTCTTTTTCATTTAGGATTATTGGGATGTTAGAATCGACATTAGTTACAATTGTTTAATGATATGCGCATGTAATGCATTTGTATGTGTGGTGTTCCTACACCATGAATAAATGGTCACTGTAACTATGAGTTTCTTTGGCCAGTTGATTATTGCAGCCGGGATGACTATGACATTTCTATCCATTGTATGTGTTATGGAGACTTGATTTCGTCGTTAGGGATGAGCCCGAGTTTTACACAACATGATTTGGATTGCAGTTTGGTTAATTTGAGCACTACTGCATTAGATTGATAACTCAACATGATGGGTTGAGTTAATGATATTGTGTCTATGTGTTTAGAATTATCAATGGAAATTTTGCATTGTGGGTTTTGAGGTATGGCTTCCCACTGTGTATGATATGGATATTTTTGGGTTGCACACTCAGAGATGGTCACATATTTTTAAGCACGACCTTGTTGAAATTCAATTATTTGTATTGTGAAGTCAGGCATGTTATTTCCACGTCGTTGTGTTGGATGAATAGCCCAACTTTTTGATCCTTTAGAGTCGTGTTTAATTGGGCTTGTTCAGTCACAGAATTACACTTGGTTGATTGAATTATTTCTACATCATAGCATGAGTTAGAATGGTGGCAGTTTTATTTCTGTCAGTATAACTTCATTACATATTTGGAACATGAATTTTGAGTGTATTTTATTATTGAAGTAATGTGTGGGTAGTGGTTGATTTTGATGATTAACAGAGTGGAAATGGTTACTATTACACAATTGAAAATTGTTATGAGATGATAACTGGATAAATAAGAGGAAAAAAGCTCCCTTATAGATTGTTGTGGAATGCATATTGTCGAGTCGAGGGAACTGTGTTAGATATTTGACTATGAAAAGTGAATCAGTTAATTCATAGTAATTGTTATTGGGTCACAATGATCATTTGGTTGGTGTATCCCCTTTTAATAAAATGATTATATGGATTACTTGATTAATTTTATGAACAGTACCTGCTCTTATTCCCCACCATTATTTCACTTTTCTCTAATTACAACCCCATTGCCTTCCCATATTCATTTTTCACTCCTTGTTCTAAAATTGATTACAGTCAAGGAAAATTATGTGTTGAAGCAGTTGGCAGTAGTAGTGTCTTGGTTGAATTACAATGATGTTTCTTTGATTTGCAGTTGATTGTTGTTTTCCTTGAGCAGTAACTACATTTTCGCCCCCTCATCATATCATGTTTAGCTCAATACAAACCCCTCACATATCCTAGGACCCTTTATTCACCCCCTACTCATTGATTAACAATTAGACAACTTGTATAGATTCGATTGCGTGAGTCTGATACATTGCTAAGCCAAAATCTATTTAATATTTTTAAGAGTTGTCATGTATGGTTATTTAAAATATTATTTTCTAGTCAATCACGCATACATGGATGAGATATTTAGATAAAATGTTGAAAACATAAGCTTACTATGCCTTTGTCAAAGAGAAGGCCACTACTGCCCCTTCCTCATCTTCAGATAATTCTAGTAAATCCATGTCCTCCCACTTGCATTGGAAAAACGATTGCTCTCATATGATCAACAATATGAGGCTTAAAGATTCTACACATCCTAAGACAAGTTCAGAAGAACTAAAAGATGATAGCATTAGCAAGGAAAAGATCTTCTCACAAACTGGGAAATATGCCTTTTGAGTTTTATGTTATCTATTGTTGTTGATGGTTGACTTCAGGGATCTTGGGACAACATGTTTTATTTTTGGATATATGAGTAATATTTTTGAGAATAAGTTTAAATATCATGAGCTAAATTTTCAAATGTGAATTTGTGGATGGGAGTCACAAAGAGGTGTGTTTTTCTTAACTAAGTAGTTATGTTATGAGCTAAAGGGAGTCACAAGGGGTCCCACCTACTATTATTTATTTACAACCCTTATTATGACTATTACGTTTCCCCCTAACTAAAGTTGGTTGAGTCTTTTAATTCACTTAACTAATGAGTTGGTCCAAATAATTCAACCAATTCTATTTTGTTTAAAAGAAAAAGGAAATGGAGAAACAAAGGAGGATAGAAGCAAAAACATACTAAGGTTTGTTTTTTGAGTTTATGTTGAGATAGTTCAGTTTTCATTCATTCATTTATTCATCACAAGCCTAATTATATTTTATGATAGCAGGGTCTTATTGTAGACAACAATATTCAGGGTTGAATTACATGATTCAGACACTTGTTTTTCTGAGGTGTTGATCTATCTTTGATAGTCTGTGTAGACTTGTCTTTTTGTGAATTAGTTTTCATGACCGAAAAAGGTTATTGTGCAGAGTTGAGTGGGAAGCAATCTGTGGCAAGCTCATCCAAATTTTAGATTTCAGTTTTGGTTTTCTGTCAGAGGTCCTTTTGTATGTTCCATCGGGGATGTCTAATTTTGACTTTGGTCCAAATTTTCTGTATGAGATTTTGTAAAGAAAATGACTCTTTGGTGAATTGGAATGGAATAAAGGATTTCTTTATGTCTCATCTGTCATGATTATCATCTTGGTGTCTTTACTTCTGTCTTTACATTCATTTTAGTTACTGTTATATTTAGAAAATTACTTAAAAAGTAAATTTCCAGCAAGCTTTTTATTGATAAAAGACTAGCCTAAGAACTGGTAATTAATACATGTGAGTTAGGATGTTATTTTTGTTGAATATAAACATAGGGTGATATTCCCGTCTATTTTACTTTAGACAATAAGAATCTAAAAATGCTTTAGTAATATCATTTCATATATTTTCCTCAATAGTACCATAGAGGGTGGTTCTAGATACCATACTAGGATGATGAGCACCATGTTGGGCAACGTGAGGGTAGCTTCTACCTGATATGTTGTTACTCCAGATGGTGGGTAAAATAAAAGTATTTGTGTGATGACCTATGGTACTTTTTTCCAGATAGGTGTGTGGTATGTCATGGTGGGGGGGGGGGGTTCAAGAATAGGTGATTCCTGCTCAGGGGATGTTGGAGATTTATCTGCAGTGGGGATTTGGGGTGCTTTTTCTAGCAGATAATCATCAGGAATTTTGACACCATTATAAGTGACAACACAGACTTGGGCGACATGGGTGGTCGGGTGGGAAGGCAGATTGCCTCGGTATGAACCTGTCAATGATGGGTCATGAAAAATCCCAAGTTTGATGTCTAACATTGGTGAAAGGTCGGAACTAGAGTGAATAAGTGGGGGGGGTATTATCGATGTGCCCTGACCGATTAGATTCATAGTGGGTTATTTGGTCAATGGTGACAATATTCCCATTGTGGGGGAAGAGTATGGTGTGAAATACTAAAGAGAATACAACTTGCATGGTGTACATGTAGTTGCACCCAAAAAGGATGTTATAATCCATTTGGGTGTCTATGAACTCAATGTTTATAAGGATGTTTTTCCCTTGAGTTCTACTAGAAAATTTTGATAGAGGTCTTCTGGTTGGGATGGTCGACCATCATAAGCTCAGAGGGTGACAGATGAGGGGACTAACTCTAGTGAACCAAGTTGTTTCCATATGTTTTTGGACATGATGCAAGTATATTACTCTTCATTGATAATACAATGATGGATGATGATGTTCCTAATATTGATGGGAATTCGGAAGGCAACTAGGGATGGGATTTTTGGGTCTTCTTTGTCCAAGTCAAAGGTGATTAGGTGGGTGTTGGTCAGGTCTACTGCCCCCAACTGTGAAAAAAAATCCTTTATTTGGTTAGGGAATGTTTGGAGAACCTTGAGTACTGACATGGCTATGGGTGACTGTGTTAGATGGTCAATAAGGATGTAGTTGTGGGTGACCCTTGTATGAGGGTTATGCACATTCTTGTGTAATGGTGCACAAGGAATCTTGGTGGTGGCTTCAATGTTAGGATGAAGAATAATTAAAGGTTATCGTGATGGTAATCAGGGGGACTCAGATGTAGTTGGGGAGGGGTCAAAAGGCATACCATATTTGTGACTGCAAGTATCTAAAAGGATTTCCTCTTCCGTGGTGAGAAGGATGCGACAGTCTATTACATCACTGGTTTGTGGTTGGCCAAGTTGAGGGAATCGTCCTGTTTGTTGTGGGTGAGGGGTAGTTTATTAGTGTGTGTTAATGACACCTTCATGAGAAATTGGGTTTTGTAAGACCATAGGTCGAGGCAGAGACATATAGTTGGCAAGTACGTACTGTGGCCCTTGAGGGGTGGGATGTTGTGGAGGATTCATGGCTTCCTTCATGCATTTGTAATAATCTATTTGGGGTAAATGATGTGTATAATGACCATATTCACCACATAATGCACAAGGGAAATTGGTTCAAAGATGTTTTCTTCGCTTTGAGTGGTTTCCATTGTTATTTCCCCCTTGGTGGTGTTGGTTAGCTAGATTTTGATTTCCTCTAGCTGGGGGGTGTGGTTTTTTGGGGTTTCCCCCTTGGCCTGGATTTTTATTCTTTCCATTTCTCCAGTGGTTATTAGATTGATCGGGGGGATTGAGTATATTCAATTGTTCAAAATATTGAGCTTGTTGAATAGGAGAGGGTTGGATAAAATTTACCCCTACCTATTGTTGTCCATGTGGTAAGGAAGCGGGTTGGGGGGGGGGGACCAGAGAAGGGGTAGTAGGGATTACCTAGGGGCAGTCCATATTGATTGTATGAAGTAGTAGTGCCCCCACTAGGGCTGGGAGTATATGATGTGGGTAGCAGTGGGGTGGGATGTGGTGCTTTCACTAGGTGAGTGGGAGGTGTAGATACATCTATTCCCATGGTGGGAGACAACGGTACCATGAATGGTGGTTGATGTGGTGGGGGAGGGTAGTATGAGTGTCCCCCATATGGTGGTTAGTATGGGTTGGCCCCAAACATGGGTATTGGTTTGGAATGTGGATGAGTATGGGCCATGGACCCAATCAACCCATCGACTACATGTGATGTTCCAGGTTTGTCTTGACCAAAAGGTAAAGGACGAGGAGCTTCTAGGAGAATAGAGTATAGGTACCCTAATTGGGAATAAATGAGATCAAACTGTTGATATTTTTTTATGGCTTCATCTTCATTTTTAGGTGAAGTTGTGGCTACGTCTTTGGCGATGATAGGGACTAGTGATCTAAGGAACTAATCTAGTCGTTGTTGTGGAGTAGTATCAACCTTGCAAATACTTCTTTTTCTACACCACTTGTGAATATGGTAAACTATATGAACAACGATGGTTTGTTTAAATTATGAAAGAATCTCCAAACCAATGCCATGACATATAGGTAGTTGAAAGAAAGATAGGAAGGCATTGGATAATGACTCAAAGATCATATGAGACCATGATTTTCATCCACATACCATTTGGAAGAGGGATCGATGAGGGTTTGTTGAAATCATATTAAAGGAATGGAATATTCCATAATGTTGTTGGAAGAACACCATAAGTGGAAATACATGACATGGTTGGATGGGTATTCTCTAGGTTTGTCTTCCAACTTGGGGATATCAGAGAGTAACTTAGTGGGTATATTCGTCCAAGTTGGGCCATGTAATATGGGATCATTCATCAATTTGGTTAAATATCGGATATTGAGTGATTCCAAGTATGGCATGATGGGGGTGGTCCCTGCCATGGTGTGAGGAAGGGTAGAAGTGGTCTATCGAGGGGAAGATTGGGAGCTTACACCTGAAGAAGGTTGGGCTCTGCCTCTTTATGGTGGAGGACTAGTATGTGAGTTGTTCTGGGTATTTGTGCCCAACAAGGTAGAACCAATCAAATAAGATCCAAGAAATTTGGCATTCAATGGTTTATGGGATGCTTTTACTGATGTGTTAGCAAAGTTGTGTACACCTCCCAAAATTGGGGGAGGGTTTCTAAAATTTCTAGAAAAATGGGGATGTTGTGGCTCCCTTGTGATTCTAGAATATATGTGAATGTGTGCATATGGTGGTGAAAATAAATAATGGAACAAGTTATTTTCAAATTATATTAACAATGTATTCATAAACTATATGTAATCAAATGGTGGCAATCATACACAAATCAATAATGTAAATGGTAGTTGGGTTTTTCTAACTCCATGTGGGGGAATATCAAAAAATACATGTGTCCTATCAGACATAACATCCTTCCTCTCAAATAACACAGTTTCTCAAAACACACACCCAATAGTAGGGCCAGAACCCACTTGAGGAGAATCTAGTGAAGGGATGAACAATCAGTTATAATCAGGGGTGAAGGGGTCATATCCTGAAAGTACTGAAGATATTTCCCCACAATCATTCAAAATATGATTGAGGTGTGATTACATCCCAAAAACATGCAATTGGGTAGATATATCCTATATTAGGATACTAAACTAAATCTATCAAGCATGACATTTAGATTTTTGGCCACAGAAAAAGGTCACTGGCTAGATCCTTTCCAAGGGTTGGGTGACCCAAGGAGCCACACATGGAACAATTGAACCTTGGCCTTCGAACATTCATGGGTGTCTCCCTACCTTATGCTGTAGCAATGCTTGATTGGAAGGATTATTGTACCCTATGTCATAAATTTCTAAGTTTCAAATGAAAAATGATGATGGGGAGTTATTTGGATCCCTATCCCGAAGATCGTAACTTAGACTACCAAATTGTTTTGTCTTCTTCCTGTGGAGGTTAGAAGTGGGTTATCTATATTAGTAAAGAGAGTAAAAGAAGAAATGTGATGGTTACAATGCATTAAAGAGGAAACACATAAATAAAACATAGGAGATTGGCCACAATATAGAAGGTTGATGCAAATCAGATTTGGAATAGAAGGAGAAGAAGCCATGCAAAATTATACAGGGTTAAGAATTTTGATGGATCATATTCTGCAATGAATTTCAAAATGGTGGAATGCACCCAAGAAAGAATAGATTCATAGTTTTATACATACACTTGATACTATTCCCAAGAACTTGTATTTAGAATTAGAAGTGCAAAGAGGGACAATAGATTGGGAAGAGCTAATCTGGAATTTCAAGGTAACATTTAGTTTTGAAGCCGATTCACCCTTAGTAGATGTAGATTTGAATGTTATTCAAGGGAAGATATTATAGAAGAAGACTAGTTAGAATTAGTTCTTGTCATAGGTGATTTTAGGGGCTAAATTTCACAATTGAGCTAATTTTCCATGGTTTTTCCAAAAAATATATTCACCAATTTTCAATTTTTCTAAAAACGATTTGCCCAAATTCCACAGAATAAAAACATTTTACCTTAAATCGCCAAAATTTTATAGAAACTATATAAAATCTTATAAATTTGAATATTTTTACAAAATTATCGCCAAACTCTTTACATTTTGCATATTAAGGACTAGTAAGATTAGCCCAAGTTTGTACATTTTAATATAAATTTTCATCCTTAAAATCATCCCTAGTTCATGTCATTAGTACACATGGAGTAGCTGCGACAGTGCGTGAATTAATTGAATGTTACAATATTATTTAAGAAGACCAAGATGATGAGGATCTAAGAAAGGTGCAAGTACCAGAGACTGAATCGGAGTGTGCAGTAGAAGGTCCAGAAATTGAATATGATGCATATGTTAAGCCATTAAGAGTGAACAAAGTGAATATTGTCATGACAGAGAACCCTAAGTTTGAAAAATTTGGGGACTATTGGAACAAATAAATTGTTGATAAGATTGCAGATTCATTACGCGAGTATCAAGATTTGTTTTTGTAATATACTAGATATAAAAAGTATGCAAAACAGAACTAAAATGCTAGAAATGGCATAATAACAGTAATATAACCAACATAATCTCCACAATAACACATAAATGATATAAGAACAACGATAGAAATAACACTTTGATTCAGAAAGAAATGTTCACGGGCCTCTTCGAGGGGGAAACCTCCAGTCGAGCAGCGCTCTGTTACAATAATCTCCAAGATAGGGTTTTCATACCCTCAACCCTTATTTATACTAAATATGTCTATCAAGAGAAGCATCTAGAGGAAGATACTTCTAGAAGCAGAAGCTTCTATTAGGTCTTTTTGCATCTTCCTTATTCTATTTTATTGAAAGGCCTTATTAATATTGACCTTTATTAAATTCGAATATATTTCTCTACCTATGTGCGGGTTAGGACACTAACATGTCTTCCCCATTAAAAACAACCTTTTCCTCAAGGCTTGAGATGTGGAAACTACTGCAGAATGGTAGCTGGTTCCCAAGTGGCATCTACTAGAGTTGTATCTTTCCACTGGACAAGCACTTCCTTGATGGTTCTCTGACGCAGGCGACGCTCACGCTAGTCCAAAACTGCTTGTAGTTGTAGCCAAATGGATTCTTCTTCAGCTAACTTGGGAAGGTTGGTTTGAATTTGGCACCAAGTTCCAATTACATTCTTTAAGCATGAAACATGAAAAATAGGATGTAGCTTCGAATGACTGGGCAGAGCTAACTGATATGCGACTTGTCCCACACGCTTGAGAAATGTATAAGGACCATAAAATTTGGGCGCTAGCTTCTGACAATGCTCGGCCTTGAGGGAAGTTTTCTTGTATGGTTGCAGTCGCAAAAAAACCTGATCCCCTTCTGCAAATTGATGTTCAGAGTGACCTTGATCTGCTTGTTGCTTCATGCGATTATGTGCCATTACCAAGTTCTCTTTGAGGGTATGGAGAATATCCTCTCGAACTGTAAGTGTTTGGTCAACCACCTAGACCTTCGAGGTACCTAGTAAGTATGAGAGAGTTGAAGGTGGCTTCTTTCCATATGCTACTTCAAAAGGCATGATGCATGTAGCTGTATGGTAGGAAGTGTTGTGCCACCATTCAGCTAGGGGTAACCATTGAACCCACTGATTTTGATTTTCAGAGGAAAAACACCTCATATATGTTTCCAAACACTTGTTGACAACTTCTGTTTGACCATCAGTCTAGGGATGATAAGCTATGCTAAGATGCAATTGGGTGCCCTGAAGCTTGAACAATTCTTGCCAAAAAATTCTTGTGAAAGTTGGGTCACGATCATAAACAATAGAGTGTGGCATGCCATGAAGCTTGAAGACCTAGTCCATGAAAATTTGAGCCATCGTGGATGCAGTAAATGGGTGTTGAAGAGCACAGAAATGAGCATACTTGGAAAGGTGATCCACAACCACCATTATGAATGATTTATTTCCCGATTTGGGTAAGCCGGTAGTAAATTCCATAGAGATATCCTTCCAAATAGCAGCTGGGATTGGAAGCGGTTGGATGCATTAAATGGGTGTTGAAGAGCACAGAAATGAGCATACTTGGAAAGGCGATCCACAACCACCATTATGAATGATTTATTTCCCGATTTGGGTAAGCCGGTAGTAAAGTCCATAGAGATATCCTTCCAAATAGCAGCTGGGATTGGAAGCAGTTGTAGTGTGCCTAGAGATTTGACTGTTTCTCCCATGTTGCATTGACACACATCACATTCAGTGACAAAATTATGGATGTCATGTTTCATACCATCCCAGAAAAAAGAATGTTTGACCCTGTCATAGGTTTTGGTGAACCCGAAGTGCCCCACTGTGGGTGTATCATGAAGCTCAGAAAGTACCATGGATTTAAGATTTGATTGTTTACTTAAATACAAACATCATGTGTAGCGAAGCTCACCCTAGATCCAAGAGTACCCTGGGGGAGCTGGAGCATTGGTTTGCAATTGCTGGATCAGATGCAAACATTTGGGATCTTGTAGCCATTCCTGGCGAATAGCTTGGAGCCAATCTGGTACAATGAAGGAATGAGAAAAAAGGGATCCTTCGTCTTCATATTTTTGGGACAGTGCATCTGCCACCACATTGTCTTTGCCTTTCTTTTAAATTATCTCATAATCATATCCAAAGAGTTTAGTCACCCATTTTTGTTGCTCCGGGGAAGAAATGCGTTGTTCCAGAAAGTACTTGAGGCTTTGATGGTCTATCTTAATTTGGAAATGTTTCCCCAAGAGATAAGGGTGCCATAGATCAATGACATGCATAATTTCCAACATTTCCTTTTCATAGATGGGTTTGACCAGATTTCTTTCAGATAGTTTCTTACTGATGAAGGCCAAAGGTCAACCCTCTTGCATAAGGAAAACACTAATTCCTTTCCCTGAGACATCACATTCCAACACAAAGGTCTTTGTGAAATCAGGAAGGGCCAGAACCCAAGTGATGCACATGGCCATCTTCAAGGTTTGGAAATATTGAGCAGCAACTAGAATCCAAGTGAAAGAGTTCTTTTTGAAGAGAGTAGTGAGAGGTGCTGCAATCTTTCCGTAATTCTTAACAAAATTGTGATAATACCTTGTTAAGCCCAAAAATCCACGCAAGATTTTGAGAGTCTTTGGGTGCAGCCAGTCTTGAATAGCTTCAATCTTTGCCAGATCCACCCTGACGCCATCCTTGCTAACCAAATGACCCAAGTATTCTACTTCTGAGGCACCAAAGGAACATTTAGACTGTTTCAGGAAAAGTTGGTGCTGAGAGAGTAGATGGAGAACTCAATTCACATGGTTAAGATGGTCTATCCAAGTTTTACTATAGATGAGGATATCATCAAAGAAAACTAAGACAAAATGACGGAGAAAAGGATGAAAGACATGATTCATGAGGCTTTGGAAGGTGGAGGGGGGATTACACAAGCCAAAGGGCATGACCAAAAACTCATAGTGGCCCTCATGTGTTTGAAAGGCCATCTTGGGAATGTCTACCTCTTTCATACGTATTTGGTGATAGCCCGAGCAAAGATCAAGTTTAGTAAAGAATTGGGCGCCACTCAATTCATCCAGGAGGCCATCAATGACAAAAATGGGAAATTTGTCTTTAATGGTCAGTTTGTTGAGGGCATGAAAGTCAGGACACATTCTCCAAGAACCTTCTTTCTTCAGGACCATGACTACAGGAGAAGATTAAGGGCTCGTACTAGGATGGACAACGCCTGTAGTAAGGAGTTCCTAGACCATTTTCTCAATTTCATTTTTTTGTGAGAAGGGGTGGTGATACAGACAAAGATTGGGAGGAAGGATTCCGGGTACAAGGGGACTGGAATGATCATGAACACAGCAGGAAGGAGGGAGTCCTTGGGGAGTGGAAAATACCATTTTATGTTTAGAAAGGAGGGCTTGGAGATCTTGCAGCACCGGGGGTGTCTCTCTTGCTTGTATGGAATGGAGTTGGTAAATGACACTAGAATGAGCTTTTTTGAGTAGCTTTTCCATGCGATGGGAACTAATGACCTTAGGTGAACCAACAGTGATGCCTTGGAATTTATATTGGTGGCCTTCCTGGTCGAATTGCATGGTTAAGTACTTAACATCCATGAGAATGGGACCCAAAGGCCTTAGCCATTCTGCACCCAACACAATGTCACAACCACCCATCTCGATAGAAAACATATGGGATTTTAGGTGGTAGTCACCGATTTGGAGACGCACATTTTCACAGTGCCCTCCACATTTCATGGAACCACCATTGGAAATCATGATTTGGAAACTATTGACAACATGGATGTAGAAATGGGTTTCTTGGGAAATGCGACGATGAATAAAATTATGGGTGCTTCCACTATCAACCAGAATGATGACCTTATGATGATTGATGTAACCAATTAACTAGAGGGTTTGGGGGGTGGAGAAGCTAGTGAGATCATTAAGGGAAATGATCGGTTCCACTTCGGGAGGGTCGGAGGGAGGGGTTATGTCAGTGATTTCAGGTGACTCAGGCATAAGGGAAGTTTCCACATCCTCTTCTGAAATATCCTCAGACATGTCCATAAAAATATTTTGTTCCCTACATTTGTGGCCTAGGAAATATTTGCCATCACAATTATAAAAAAAGCCTTTGAGTTGGTGTTCAGCCATTTCAGCCCTGGTCAATTTTTGGATCTTTAATGGGGCGGAGGGAGTAGTGGGGTTTATGAGTTTAGGGTGAGGGATGAAGGAAGTTTTACGGTTTTGAGAGGATACAACTTGTTGTGCTTCTTTATCTTTTTTAGTATCCTCCATCCAACTCGAAGGTCGAGCCATGAGGACATGGGCCTGAATAACCTCCTTGAGGCCACTGATAAAACACTCTTGAAAGAAAGAATCAATCATGCCCTCTGTTCTAAAATCCAGGCACTCAAATGTAGCTATGAATTCTTCTATTGTTCCTAATTGTTTCAATTTTTTCAAACGGCCCAAATGGTTGGTGTCAATGTTAAGGCGTTCATAAAGCTCTGTCACAAATTGGGTCCAAGCAATATACCCTTGACGAGAATTTTTTCTCCATTGCCACCATTGCCAGCATTCTTGATCTAGATGGAGAACACCATACCAGAGTTTGGCCAAGTCATCTGTAATGCCATATAAAGAGAAATAATGTTCCATTTGGGTGACCCAACCAGTGGGGTCCGAACCATCGAATTTGGTCACATCCACCTGCAGAAGGCCTAGGTCACGTTGAAAGTGATGGTGATGAAAGGTATGTGAATGGGAGGAATTTTCACCTTCAGTCTTTGGAGGTGCGTCAGGGAAAGGGTCATCTATAGGGATCTTCAGTTTGGTGCAGAGTGATGCAAAGATAGATTCAAGATGGGTGGTCAGTTCTTGTTTGACTTCGTCCATTGAGGAATGCATGGATGTATTTATGGTTGTATTGATGGATGCATCGATGGAGGAAATAGTAGCACTGATTTGTTTCAGTTATTTTTAGGTCTCAAGGAAACTAGATTGCAAGGTATTGAAGCGAGCATCTAGGTCTTGGCTACGGGTATGGGCCATGAGGATGGGTGAACTGAAAAGGGGCGGGTGGGATCAAAATTTTTTGCCAAAAAATGATATGGATGAATGTGATAAGGGAGAAGATATGAATCCAATGGAATAGGTATCAAATAATGGTGAAAAAATTTCCAGACTTGTACTTAAAATTTCCAGACTTGTAATTTGTTTTTTTAAACACCTGCGGAGTTATACTTTGGTCTAAAGAATACTACAATGATGAAATCCCCAAATTCTTAACCATAAAGAAATGTGTATTTACTTGGCAACCCGAAAACAATTGCGCGATAATAGATCATGTCTGTGTTAATTTGTTTATGTTTCTGTCCCCCAAGGGTTAGGTATTCAAGGGTTCTACAGACAAGGGTTTTCCCTGTGCTATAGCTCTCTGATATATGTGTGAGGTACAATATTAGTACTCATCCCAATATCTCAGGGCACTAACTAAGGAGGATAGACCATACCCTTATTCGTACTACCTGACTACCCAGGTACTAGAGAGTATCTTCCAGAGTGTGTTCATGGTGGCACTATAGCAATTAGGTGGCCGATCGGTTTATCTAAAGAGGGCTTCAGGAAATCTAGGCCGATCCGTACACAGGTGATGTCTTATGCGCTACCACTCGAAGGGGTACCAACAGGGGTTACAAGGGTGGCCAACAGATGTGTGCTTAAGAACCACTTGTATTTCCTACATGTATGAATCCCTCAACCATGGGTTTATGCGCGTAACGATAGATCTTTTTGGCTTAAAGACGCCTGAATACATCTCTACCCTGGAAAAAAAATTCCCACAATTTCTGCCAAGGAAAGTGCTCTGATATCACTTGTAATATACCAAATATAAAAAGTATGCAGAACAGAAATAAAATGCTAGAAATGGCAGAATAACAGTAATATAACCAGCATAATCTCCACAATAAAACATAAATGATATCAGAACAAAAACAAAAATAGCACTTTGGTTTAGAAAGCAATGTTCATGGGCCTCTTCGAGGGGGCAAACTCCAGTTGAGCAATGCTCTATTACATTAATCTCCAAGCTAGGGTTTTCATACCCTCGACCCTTATTTATACTAAATATGTATATCAAGAGAAGCATCTAGAGGAAGATCCTTCTAGAAGCGAAAGCTTCTATTAGGTCTTCTTACATATGCCTTATTCTATTTTATTGAAAGGCCTTATTACTAATGACCTTTATTACATCTGAATATATTTCTCTACCTATGTGTGGGTTAGGACCCTAACAGTTTTCGACTACCTTTACAGAGATGAAGAGGATTGCAGGGGAACTAGGTGCAATGAATATCTTTCTAAAGATATATTTTAAGCTAGTCAGAGAGATATCTTACATATTGAATTTGAATCATAAGGAAATAGTGAAAGAAAATCTTGATAGAGTGTTAGAAGCTGGTATCATTGAGCCCGATCGCAAAGTCCGAATGGCTAATCCTGATGGTAGTCCAATATAGTAATATAGGGGGAATTATAATATGTTTAGACTTAAGGAAACTGAATGATTTTTGTTTCCATGATCCATTTCTTACCCCCTTTACAGATGAAGTATTAGAGGATGTAGGAGGGAAGGAGGCCTACTCATTCATTGATGGATTATCAGGTTACCATCATATTAAGATTGTGACACAAGATAGACACAAGATGAAATTTGCGATAGAATGGGGGAGCTACTAGTATAATGTGATTCCATTTGGGTTAAAGAATGCACCTATTGTGTTTTCTAGAGTAGTGGTTGCATCCTTTAAGGAAATTATTCATAACTTTTCTGAAGTGTATTTGGATGACTAGACTGTGTGTAGATTATTGAAGGACCATATAGAAACTTTGGGCTTGATGCTTGATATATGTAGACAATATCAAATCTAAATACATATGAAGAAGTGTATTTTCTATGTAATGTTCAGTATTTTTTTAAGTCATGTGGTATGCAAACAAGGCTTATTAGTTGATCCTGCAAATATCATTGTGATTGTTAACTTTACACCACTTGAGTTAGTGAGGCAATTAAGAAAAACTTGGTTCATACAGGATATTATAGGAATTTCATTAAAGGATATGCACATATTACAATTTCGATGGAAAAGTTGTTAAATAAAGAAGCTAAGTTCCAGCGGAATCAAGAGTGCTAGCAGGGTCACGATGTGATGAAACATAAGTTAGTCATTGCATCCATTCTTATATTCTTGGATTGGAAGAAATGTTTTCATGTTCATGTCCATACATAGCTCTCATCAAAATGTTACCTCATCGAGGGGAGGGAGATTTAAATAATCCAATTTCCTTTGTGAGAAGGAAGCTCTCGAATGTAGACAAGAATTGAACGATGACAAAAAGGGAAGGTCTAGAAATGGTGTATGCCTTGCATACATTCAGACATTATTTGTTGGAATCCCACTTGAAGATGTATACAGATTACTTTGTGCTCAGATATATAGTGAATAAGCCAATGTTGGCGGGGGGGGAATCTATAGGTCGTTGTTGTTGTTCCAGGAATATGACCTTGAATTCATTGTAAAGAGAGGAAAACTCAATGCAGAACCAGGCCATCTATCGCGCATATTGACAGGGGAAGACACAGGAAATCTAGATGATAACTTACAATATGTGAATTTATTTTTAGTTCAAATGATTGATGATTATTTTGCAGTGCTTGTCCAATTCTTATGTACATGAATGGATCCATCCGACATTACAGAAGCACAGAAGAAGAAACTAGTGGTTAAATCATTATATTATCAATTGATAGTAGGGAATATGTACAAGCTAGGCACATATGGGATGCTGGGACGTTGTGTACTAGAACATGAAATACCCATGATACTAACAAAGGTGCACAGAGGAATTATAGAAGGCCAGTATGCAAGAGAGGCGATAACCTAAAAGATCTTACGTGCAGGGCTGTGGTGGCCCACCCTCCATAAAGACACAAACGAGAATTATCAGCGTTGTGACATCTACTAGAGAGTAGGAATACCATATAGAAGGGATGAAAATCCCTTGAATCCGTAAGTTATATTGTATGAATTTGAAAAATGGGCAATAGATTTTATTGGACTAATTAATCCACCAACAAGAAGATCAGGATATATGTACATAATACTACAACATATTACATGATGAGGTGGGAAGAAACTAAGCCTATTACCGACTACAACATGGATATAGTTGTGTGATTCTTATTTGAAAATATAGTTACCATATTTGGGTGTTCCGTAATACTTATGAGTGATCAGGGAACAAATGTTTTTAACAATATAATTACAACATTAACGGAAGAATTCCAAATTCACCATCAAAAGAGCACTACATATCACCCTCAAGAAAATGGAATTGTGGAGGATTTCAATAAGATATTAGAGAATTCATTGAATAATATATGTAATGTAGGACAAGATGATTGGCATTTAAGTATTTTTTGTAGTATTGTGGGATTATAGAACGACATGCAAAAAGTTGACAGGTTAGACACCCTTTAGATTGGTCTCTGGTCAAGAAGTGATCATGCCTATGGTGTTTATTGTACCTACTTTGTGCATTGATTCATTAATATAACTTACATATACTGGAATAGTGAAATAAAGACTCCCACAACTCTTAGCGTTATAGAAATATCGATTTGTCACAGGGTTCCATCAACAAGTAAAGAAGGCATGCGACAAAGCTTGGCATGACAGACACATCAAGAAAAAGAAGTTCCATACTAGAGATTTAGTACTTCTTAATGATAGCAAGTTATTATAGAACCCTGGGAAGTTTAATATGCATTGGTTAGTCCCATATGTAATCATATATGTGATAGAAGCAGGTTTTGTTCAACTAGAACAGTTGGATGGAGAAGCGGTAGAAGGATTAGTGAACGATAGTCAGTTGAAATTGTATAGGGACAACTATACTTTCATGCAGTAATTTGAATTCTGTAGAATTTGTACCATAGAACTTGTATTATAGTGTACCGTAGTAAGACAAGACAAAAAAATTAAGTAAAAAGGAAGAAGAAAAATTTTCACAAAAGATAAATAAGTTGATAGAGGGGCGCATAGACAAAGGAAGCGAGTCGCACAGAGGAAAGAGATTATGCAAATAGAAAGGAGATTTTGCAGAGAGAAGAGATCACACAAAGATAGGAAAACACACATTTATCAGCAAAGATCATTAAAGAATTAATATGATGGTTACAACGCATTAAAGAGGAAACATGATGGGAAAAAGCAGTTATGAGGAACCATTATGTCGAAACGATGGAGGTGCATAGAAATAAATGGAAAGTAATACAAATATCATATGGGGGAGGAAATACCAACATTCTCCTAGGAAATAGAGGTCATAGGTGCACGACGATAAATAAAGTTAGAATCATGGGAAGTATAGTTCCCAACAGAAGAGATGTAGGCACAAGTAAGGGCACTCGATCATTTTGACTTAGTACTATCACAACTACTGACAGAGATATTGCAAGAGTTGCAGACAGGCATGATGTAGGAGCTAAAATAGCATGTTGAGAATACATATAGCAAGTTGATTAAGTTTACAACCAAAAATGTATCCTTGGATAAGGAATACAACTGATTTAAGCAGGAGAGGGATGAGGCAATGTAGAAGGAAGAACAAATGCAACAGGAATTCAAGAAGGTTTACAACGACATCATGGAGGCTCATACCAAAATGGAGGTTCTTTTCAAGGAGAAACTAACAAATAAAAGTGACTCCATTAAGGGCTTCCTTGCATGTATCAGTGACTTGGAAGTGCGCATGACACCGATTAATCTATCAAACGAAAGGGAGAAAAGAGAGTAGAAAACAAATGCAGTTGTGGAGAGCATCATGGATCTATAGATAAAGTGCATGTAGATTTATGTAGAAACCATGGCCATTTGAACAAAATTAATTAAATACGTGAAATTGTAGGATCTAAGTTAAAAGATACAAGATGCACAAAGAAAGGAATTTTTTTTTAAAGAGGTAAAGGTTACATTACTGCCAGTAGAGGTGAAAACTTCCATGGATGAGAACAATAAAATGTATTTATAAATGAATCAGTTAAGGGTAGATCAGCAGGCCAACGCACCAAAAATTGAGGTGTTTCAAGAGGAATCATACATAGTGACAATGGCCTTAGCAACCCCTCAAAGTATTTATAGCTAGGCAGTTGACAGAAGTGTTGAGCAGATGCAGACTCAGTGTATTGCCGAGAAACTAGAGATAATTTTGTAGAAAGAGATAGAGAAGTCCATGAAAGAAAAGGAGACCTTCAAAAACTTCATGGAAAACTAGAAGATGGACAGAGTGTATTGGGACGAGCCACAAGTGAGTGTTAGGGGCTTGTTGGATAGAAATTTTGAATAATTTTGGTAAAATTTTGGGATCTGCGTTGCAACAAGTCAAAGAATAAAAGGAAATTAAAATATGGATCAGAGTGCACAACAAAGAGAATATTTCAAGGATTCAAAGTGTGTGATAAGAGGAGATGTGATAGAGTGACGTGTAAAAGGTGGAAAAAGGTTACAAACCATTAGGATTTTTGGGACATTTTGTCCTCTTTTGTAATGACATTGTAACATGGTTATCCCTATTTATTATGTGTAACTATGTAAAGGGTTGTGGGGAAAAGGGTTGGAAATGGTTGATGTTATGGTCAAATAGTGAGTTTAGTCTATGCTAGGTGATTTAGATAAGTATTTGGATGTATGACCAAGGTTTTGGGAGGTAGGCGCACACTGCAGAATGACTGAGGCAAGTTTGAGTGATGATGGTTGTTGCATTTTTTAAAGCACGGTGCACATCTATAAAAAGGGTTTTGAATGACTAATGTAAGAATCTATTCGTTGTGGACATAACCTGGATTGGGGTGAACCACGTTAAAACTTGTGTCTTGTCATCATGCTCTATGTGTTGTGCTTATGGTAAATGTGATATGATGAATGTTAGTATAGATAGTGTGCAATGGTGATAAAGGTTTAGTATTATGAATGCATGTTTTCATAATTTTTCACACTGAAGTAACTAATGAATGAATGAATGTTAAGTAAGTAATGCCACACACATGGTATGTTGTAGGATCAATAACTGTTAACTAATGGAAATTGTGCACATGATTAAATGGTTAATAAGAACATGTTCAAATCCTCACTTCCCATCATCACTGCATAAACTTGGTTCTTTTAGCCCCTATATATGCCTTGGGTGAGACTTCACTTGCTTACAGGTCATGTCGAAAGAGTCGGCGTGTAAGGGTTTTGTTGATTATTTATTCTCATGAACCTAAGGTCTTCCCTACGCACCGACAATAGGTTAAGGTATATTAAAAATAGATTAGTTTATTTTCAATACATAGTCTTCATCTAAATATTTTCATTACATATCCACCCATCATTCATCCTCATCGATAAAACGAACTGTAACCGGCTAAAACCCCAAAAAACAACAATGGCAATCGGGCCAAATTCTGGATGGGTCTCATAATCCAAGCGATGCATATTATAGTTGGGATCGTGTACTAGGGAGCACCCCTTGGTGTTGTCGAGGGAGTTCAAACCCATCCATATAATTTTCACTAGAAGCAGGGCCATCTTCTATGGATTACATTAGTGATCTGCAAAACCGCAATCACTCTTCAGAATATATCCCCATTACTTCACTATTTACCAACAACAAACATGAATAGTAAGTTATCTACGAAGATACCAACATGAATTTCCATGGTGCTACAGGGAGTCCAGAAACTCATTCAGAAACTTGGTACCAAATACCTTACGAAGGGTTCATTGAAACCCATCGCATCACTCGTGCATATGATAAATTTCTTGGAAAACTACCCATAACTTCAAAACTCCCACAAAGAGGTGTTGCGTGTATAAATCAACCCAGTCACAAATACAATGTCCTTTTAGATTATGTAGAACACTTGATTGAGACAACTCTACAAGATGTATCAGTACCACTAAGTCAAATTTCTCATAATCCCCCTAAAAAGAACATCAAATTGAAGGCGGTGAAAACCCAAAAATTGATTTTGAGCATATCATGGGTGAATGTAGAGACAAAAAGGAAATAATCCCTTGATGGATGTCTGAAGGTGCCTTAAATATATCTATAACCTTGCACAAAATGCTCATAAAGTCAGATAAAATACTTCCTAAATTTTATCGAGATAAATCTGGGTCCCCAGAAGACAAATTAAACATTTTTTTCCTAGCTACTCATCTACTCAACGTCCAACACAAAGATGTTGTCTTTAGATTATTTCCTTACACTTTTTTAGGGAGAGAATCTACTTGGTATTTCATCCTACCACATGTATCTATAACTAGTTGGGATGAATTTGAGAGGGTTTTTATCAGGAAATTCAGAGAAAGGAAAACAACTTCCTTTTTGCACAAGGCATTAGGAGCCATTAAGATGGAAAAAAGAGAGAAGGTACAAGATTTCAACCAGAGGTTTCTCAATGTCTTGATTAAGTTCCGCAATGATACAACCCTTGCTCAATCCTTGGCCATTCAATATTATATGGTAGCATTGACCCCTTCTATAGGGATGTTTGTAAAAATAGGTAATAAGAACACCTTGACACTTAATTTTGATGAAGCTAAGACAATAGAAAGGGAATTATCCTCTTATGATCATCACTCACATTTTGAGGAAACCAAATCAGCTAGAAATAAACCTTTTTTGTTAACTAAACCACCTAAAAAGGAGCCAAAGGATATCGACAATATAGTTAAATTAGTTAAGAAATTATCAACCAAGGTTGTATATATCAAGAAGAATGTTGGTGAAGGATCATAAAAACCTTGAAACTTTTTCCAATTATTTAAGAGACAAGATAGTCCACCAAAACCACCTTAACCCTCTCATATGGCCTTAAACTTAGACAACTTCAACAATGATAATTTCTTCTCTTACCACTAGCAAAAAAACCCAGAATGAACTTACCCCCAATGGGTCAACTCCATTACCCTGGTGATCAATCATTTTTTAGATCAATGAAGTTTGAATGACAAAAACCCTACACAAACTCAAACTAACACTATTGAAGAGATTCTTCTGGAATACGCCATGCCTTTTTCAGATTGGTGTCCAAAATTAGATGATGAGTAGATAGAAGAAGTATTTGTGGAAGGCATACCAATTATTAAGGTTTCTTCCACGAGAAATTATAATATACGTAGCAAAGGTCCAGTCCCCGACACTGCCTCTTCCAAAGATGACAAGATTCCCCTCAACAAAATTACTCATCCCCTTATTGATCCAAAACTGAATGATTCAACTCAAGGGAAAACCAAGAGAAAAACAAGAAAAATTGTCCCAGCCAGCACAAATAAACCAAGTACATATAACTCAGCTGGGAACAACACCGAAATTAATGTAGTACCAAACAACAACAAAACATGTAAACTGAAAGCTAGCCAAAAGATGAACAACACAAACACCCACACCTTAGACTATAATGTGATGAAAGACATGAAGAAAATGAAATCTAACATTTTTATGTTTGATATATGTTCATTACCACAATAGCGTGAGCTCCTACATGATTCTTTCAACCTCGATGATGCTTAGAAAAATATTGTCGTTGGTATTGAAAACATCCTTCTATAAGATGAGGTACAAGAAGTACACAAGGTAGAAATAATAACATCCATAAACATAGCAAGCATAGGTGCATACTCAAAGTCACAGGTCCCACTTTTTCTATTCACCTATGAAATATTTAATTTCGATGTGCATAATTGTCTAGTAGATTCAGGTGCGTCATCTAACATTATACCTTTTTTTGTCTGCCAAAAGATAAATGTTGTTCCGCAAATGACAAGAACTAGAATTATACAGTTAGATAGGATAAATTTTAAATTAAAGGGAGAAATCAAGGGTGCTTTAATTACACTTTCATTTCATCCTAAGGTGCATGAAACTATAGATATCATTGTTGTGGACATACCAAAACGTTACAGTTTTCTATTGAGAAGGGACTGGTCAACCAAAATTCAAGGTTACCTTTCTAAAGATTGGTTTTTTCTATGGCTTCTATATAAGGGTAAGGAAAACCAAATTTGAGTAAATAGTGAATCTCATACGAAACACACAGTGACAAAATTGGAAGGTAATAATGAAACTATAAGTTTTGCACATTTCATCTTGGGTAACTACTTCTTTGAGAATGACCATGGATGTTATTAAGCATAGACATCTAAAGTACAACACGATTTTCAATTTGAACTCCTTCCACGAACTTATAATAGTTCTTGTACCATATTAACTAACTCATGATTTAGTTTAACTAACAAAAAAAATATTTCTAACATGTGGTCTATGTTATTTGATGACTCTAAGACATAGGAAGGAGCTGGAGGAGAATGTGTCCTGATCGATCCTGGAAAAGGTAAAACGCTCATATCCTACCACCTAGAATTTGAATGCACCAACAACACTACGGAGTAGGAAGCCTTAGTTCGAGGTTTGAAAAAGGCTATTGACCTCAAGGTGAAATATCTTAAGGTGTTCAATGATTCTGAAATAATATTTTGGTGGGAAAAAAAGACCATTCATTGGATGTCCCCGCATATGGAATCATGTCAGCAAGAGGTATGGAATTTTCTTTACTCTTTTGAAGCATTTAACATTATTTCCATACCTTGTGATCAAAATGTATATGAATATATATTCATCAATGTGGCATCTAGGTTCATTCCTGTTGGTGATGGTTTTTTGGTTGAAATGATTTTTAGGCCCTCTATACCAGACAACATCACAAATTGGAGAGCATTCAATGGTGACACTCAAATTATCAACTTTCTTACTAGTTTATACACTTTCCAAGATGTGGTGATTGATGATGAAGCACATTAGCAAGAACTACAAACTTATTGGGATGAAGCAAACAAATTAAAGACAAACCCTGTTGTGAAGAATGTTTTGACTCTGGAAAAATGATTCAATTTGAAATCTAAGTTCAGGAGGCCTACCAACCTGAAAACCAATAGTTCGATCATGATGCATTTCATGGTTAATCTTAAAACATCTGACCTAAATATGTAAATATGGGAACTTGTTGTTCAAAGGCAGAAAACCACACATTCATAGAGTTGTTTAAGAGATATTGAGATGTTTTTGCTTGGACTTATGGTGATATGAAAAATTATGATACCCAAATAATATAACATGTGATCCCAATTAAATAAGGTATCAATCCATTCCAGTAAAAGCTCATAAATATACACCTGAATATTGAAACTCTCATTCAGAAAGAGTTAAAGAAGATATTATATTCCTTAATCATATTCAAAGTTTGACATTTAACTTGGGGCTCTAACCTGGTGCCCGTGAGGAAGAATTCATGAGAAATCAGAATTTGCATAGATTTTCTGAATCTGAATCTTACTTTCGACATAGACAACTATCCCATCCCCCCAATGAAGTATATCTTACAATTTTTCTTTGGATATAAAGTGTTTCCTTTACTATATATGTTTTTAGGATGCAATCAGTTTCTCATCGAAGAACATGATTGATTAAAGACCATGTTCCGGACCAAGTGGGAGACATATGCATATAGGAGAATTCCCTTCGGTTTAATGAATGATAAAGATACTTTTCAAAGGGAAACATATATCACTTTTAAAGGGTTAATCAATCATTGTGTGTTGGTTTACCTCAATGATTTCACTTTTTATTTGAAGAATAGCGAGTACCATCTAAAGCCCCTGCAACAAATATTTGAACAATGTAGAAAATATGGGATTTCTTCGAATCCTAAGAAAATTGTATTTTTTGTTTTAGAAGGCATACTACTAAGACACGTAATTTCCAAGGATGAAATTTTGGTGGACTTGGAAAGGAAAAAAGATATTTTTCTAATTCATCCACTGCATAGCAATAAATCAATGCAATCATTCTTTGGCAGAATCAATTTTGTGAGGATAGTCATTCCATCTTTTTCTAAAATTGTGAAATCGCTTCAAAGAATGATCAAGAAAGATGTTCAATTAAATGGACACCAATGGAGAAGGAAGCATATGAGAATACCAAATCCACCATCGCCACTACCCCATCTTTGCAAAGTCGATATTTTACCAAGGATTTGTTACTATACATGTTCACACCTGATAACTCCCTCGCAGCAGTGCTCACACAAAAATATGAGCAAGGGGATGATTATCTCATTGCATTCATGAACACTGGACTACAAGGTGTTGAGATGAACTACCCCCTGGTGGATAAGAAATATTTTGTTGTCCATAAATCTATTAAATATTTCAAACATTATATTCTAAAAAATCATACAAAATTCATTGTCCCTCACCCATAGGTGAGGTCTCTTTTCATTCAAAGAGAGATGGGAGAGAGATGAGGTAATTGGATAAAGATCTTACAAGAATATGATCTAGAGTTTATACCAACCAACATCATGAAGAGTCAAGGCCTATGAAAACTAGTGATGCAAGATACCAATAATGAAGATCAATAAGAGGACATATGGTAAGACAAACCAACAATGTATACAAAATAGGTTCCATATATCCCAACCATTGAGGGATCATATTATAAAAATCTCAAATATTACCTCAAACATAGCATAACCCCAAATCATCTTAACGCTAAGAAGAAGAGAGCACTCCTACTAAAATCATTACAATATTATCTATTACATGACATCATGTTTAGAAAGAACTATGGAGTGTTACTACAGTGCATCGAAAAACAAGATGTTGATGAAGTCCTAAAAGACATGCATGATACACCAGTTGGAAGCCATTTTTTAGGAGACACAAAAACTCACAAAGTTTTGAGAGCTCGATATTATTGTCCCATGGTTTTTAAATATGCCCATGCATACGTGTAAGGTCCTCTCTAACAGATCCTAGAATTTCATAATTTTAAATATAACATTTCTATTATAATTTGTTCAACAAAATAACAGTTTACAGTTTATGACTCAACAAAATTCAAAATGGGCAGCATGATATAAATGATATATTGAATAATATACATAGCATAAATAACATATTGAATCATCATACAATCATGAACATGCCATAATAACAAAGAAAAATATATGTCAAGTGATTTGTTTCCCAACTTTGTTTGTCCAAGATGAAGCTGAAACTGTGCCCAAGCTGCTCTGCCAAACTTTGCCCAAAACTGACTAACCTCCCAGCCAGCTAGGGATAGCCTATCCAGCTCCCTAGATCTAGGATTCCTTAAGGATTCTTGGCCCCTAAGCCCAAAACTCCTAGCAACCGATGTACCCCTGTAATAGTCCACCAAACTCAAAACCAGAAAAATACAGTCCTCCAATCTCCCCAAAAGACAAATGCCCCAATACAGTCTCCCAATATCCAAATAATGCTTCTTCCCCCCAAATCCAAAAAGTCCCCTCTTGAATGCTTCTGCCCCCCTCATATCCTCCTTCCCATTCACCACCTCCTCCCTTCATTCAATGCCATCCACCTTATCCCTCGATTTAATGCCAACCACCTTATCCTCTTCTCCTTAATGGTTCCCTCCTTCAATACGTTATGTTTTCTTTTAATAAATTAAAATTTATTAAACTTTAATTCATTACCCAAATATTTAATGAGTTAATTAATTAATTAATCAATCAATTAATATAAATTAAACAATAATTAATTAATTATTATTATTAATAAATAATAATTAATTAATTAACACACATTAGGACAATTAATCATTTAATTAGTTAAACTTAATAAACCTAAAACAATTATTTAACTTTGACAATTAGTTATTTAACTAGGGTTGTTACATACACCCACCCTTCAGGAAACTTCATCCCGAAGTTAAAGTATTTTATGATACAAGGGAAATGACACATGGTTCACACATTCATAACAAATAACTGACATTATTAGTAAGTAAGCCAAGAAAAGTCATACATACTAGTGTATATGTACAAGAAATGCATGTGTATCTAGTACATACAAGTCTCGTGCATGTACTAATAACAATAATTATCACCCTTATAGTAATTTATGTATGCATCTAATCCAATCAATAAGACTATTCTTTTTATCAAAGATAATAAACCAATGAAATGTTCGTGAATTCACTTAATTACAATAATTTGGCTCAACAATTTTATTTAGACAATTGTGGTTTAGTTACGTAGTTATGAATATTCATATATACACATTTTGTTTTCAGAAGGAAAAACAATAAATTCCACCATAAGGAAAATCTCCAAACACTCTCAACTATTTCTACTCATCCTTCCTCCCTAACTTACTTCCATCTTCCATTCCTATCCTTCCT
>JZKD02S2144010.1:129992-152513 GCA_000966675.3 Picea glauca
AATAATTAATTAATTAATACACATTAGGACAATTAATCATTTAATTAATTAAACTTAATAAACCTTAAACAATTATTTAACTTTGACAATTAGTTATTTAACTAGGGTTGTTACAATACTAAAGAAGTTGTGAAGCATGCCAGAAAGTTGTGGGAAGAGAACACAAAGTTGTTATTCTACTCCAACCTATTTCTATTGAAGAACCCTTTGAACAGTGCGGTTTGGACATCGTTGGTGATATTAGCCCCCATTCTTCCAAGAAACACAACTAAATTCTAACCACTACTGATTATTTTACAGTTTTGATTGAAGCAATATCACTGGTCAAAGTTAATGAATAGGTAGTGATTAATTTTCTTGAACAATGCATCATCAAAAGGTTCATAATTCCTAAATCTCTAGTGTTTCATAATGCAACTTATTTTTTATCTTTAAAATTATATGATTTTTCATTAGAGAAAGGGATTACTTTGATGTACTCGACAAACTATTATCCTCAGGGTAATGTCTTGGAATAATCCACAAACAAAAACATAATTTGTACCCTCAAATGAATTGTGGTCGATCACCCAAGTAATTGGCACAATGCCCTACCAAATTCCCTCTATGATGATCATGTCACTTCTAGGGAGTCCATAGGAACCTCCATGTATTTCCTTGTTTATGGGAAAGAATTCGTCTTACCCTCAAATATATCCCTTCCTTCCCTACAACTTACCCAATAGTCTCCAGGAAGAGAGTGCCCCTTCATTGAACGACATATCAATACCTTGCTAAGATTGGAAGAAAGTCATGCTAAATCCAAAGGAATGTTTGAAACTCACCAACAGACAAGAAAATGTTGTTTTGATAAGAAATTTGTTGGTGAGAAATAATTCCAATTTGGGGATTTAGTCCTCAAACGGGACAAGCCACACAAAGATAAAGGAAAAAATTTGAAATTCCAACAACTATGGCTTGGGCCTTAGGTTATCATAGAAAATATTGAGCAAATTACCTTTCAATTAAAAAATCTTCAAGGGTAAATTGACCCTCTCCCTACTAATGGCCATATTATCAAGCACTACATCAGCTAGCCTTCGAGGTTGTTGCTCCCTTGTACATAAATAAATTTATAGGTTTCACTTTTTGTTCCTCACTTACCTTTTGTTTCATGTTTTTTTTCCAGTATGTTCTAGATTGTTTAATTTTTAGATTCTTGTTTCTTCTTGAAAAATGCCATCTTGATTTTTTGAGTTTCCAATAGCTTATTCCTAGTCATACACTTAAATCATAACCCATCTGGTGTCAATAGAATAATAATTTTTTGACCTGGTGTTTGTTCACATATCATCCTAATCGTGTAAGCCTTGTTATGCACTATCTCAAGTCAGATCTAGCAGAGGAACATAACTCATCAATATACAAGAATAATACAACAAATAGAGAACCATGGACCACTAGTTAAGAACAGATTGTTATATTATGTGAAATGAAAGAAAATGAAAAGGGAAAAATTTCTATGGTATTTTGGAAACCATTACTCAAGTATTTCTATCATATATAATCAAGTTAGAAAATCTCACTATCACAAGTGTCATCCCTAGTTACTTTAGAGGATAACAAGAATCCCCCCATCCACCTCTCTCTAAATAAAAGAGATTCAAATTTTATAAAAGGTAAAGGCTTGGGGAAAGGCATTCCTGATCACATGGACATGAAGGTATCTTCATAGAGGCTATGGATGCTTGTTGGTAGAGGAGAAAGGCTTGTGACATCAGGGTGACTCTGCAATGGATATGGACGCTCACTGGAAACAAAGTAACAATAGAGAAATAGACCATTTAGCATTTCTCATGTCCCCTTTCCTTCATACTCCCTACACCTTCTCCTTTAATCATTTATCATATGAATAATAAATCATTGAAAGGTAATATGGTCTAAGGTAAGTTCTTGACCCCTTCCTTGTATCGTCTAAATTCTATTCCATCAGAATATGAGTTATGGAACCTATTATTCCTCTCTTGATACATACATGACAACACTTTATTCCCCAAAAATATGTGTGGATACCATCTTGTAGATATTCAAGGCTTCGCCCAGTGTGTCGCCATTTTTTGTGCTAGGAACTACAATCCTCCATTTCCCTTGTAATTCAGTTCATAAATATCTTCCAAGGAAGTGAATCTCCTTACATTTATACCTTGATCTAACTCCCCCAACAATATCTTACATAGCTCCCAATATTTTCCCCAGTTTTCACTTCCCTCAATCTACTTTCTCAAAGGAAGGAAACGTACAATTTGTTTCTCTCAAACAAGTCCTTTTAATTTCGACCAAGTTGTTAACAACTCCTCTAATCGCATTGGATAAGTTAGCTCCAAATCCTCTGATCACATCAGAGGAGTTACCTCCAACTCCTCCGATCAAATCGGAGGAGTTCCCTCCAACTCCTCTGATGCATATTAGAGGAGTTCCCTTCAACTCCTTTGATGCACATCAAAGGAGCTTCTATTAACCTAATAGATTCAACATCATTTTGTTCCACCCTCTTCCTCCAAAATACCTTCCCATCACAAAATTTATCTGCAACTCCTCCAATGAAATCGGGGGATTTGAATCCAAATATTCTAATTCCATCAGATTTATTTCCTCCATTTTATTTGATAGAAGCGACATACTTCATGGGAAGTTCTCTAATGTAAATTGGAGGACTTCCCACGAAGTTCGTTGACCATAAATTCCAACTACCCACATTGATTTCTAATTAGCTGAACTTTATATATATCAATCGCCCCATATTTTTCAATTTCTCACCAAGCGTTAAGAAACAAAAGAGTATCTCCTCAATATAATAGAACTCCAAGTCACCTTTGAGAAATTTCGACCATCCACATGGAAAAAAAGGTCAGGTAAGAAATCAACCCATCTTTGCAATCTAGAGTTAGGTTTTTCGATTAAGGTTAGGCCTTCTTTCATTTCTAATATTTTTTACTTCTTGGAATCCCTATCCAACCTCAATATTGTTGTGACTATTGACTTGAAAGTATTGAATCCTTGGCTCTATTTCATTCTTCGTCAAGACCCTAAGTTTGAATGGGAACCCTCCCCAAACTAAACCACTCATAGGTGTTTTTCCTTAATCTGAAGCCTATTATAACCGACACTACCTCCATTCAGTGCAATCCCTAATTTTTCCCCCAAATTCAACATGACAATAACATTCAAGCTCACCATTACCAATAAGACAAGGCAATCCAAGCCTTGCCCCTGTCCTAGCCTAAGTCAACCCAAAACAAGCCAACTTTCAAAATTCCTTACAAGTTTTCACTGGCACTCTTATTGTTGGCATAGCGGATCACTTACCATTAAATTCTCTGATCATATCGGACAAGTTCATATTAACTCCTCCGATATGATCAAAGGAATTCCCCAGAACTTCAGCAATACTCCCACAGTTCACATCGCAGACTTTAAATGCAACTTCACTGATTCATATTGGAGCATTTGACATTAACTCCTATGATTTGCATCGAAGAAGTTGGCACTAACTCTGTCGATAGCACATTGAAGCCTTTTAAACCAAATCTCTCTAATACTTTCAAAGGCCTTGGCAAAAAATTCCCCAATTCATATCCAAGCACTTTACACTAGCTTGTCTGATGCACATCATAACACTTGTTATCAACTCTTCTGATTTACATCGAAGGAGTTCACTTCAAAGCCTCTGATTTCACTTTTTGAGCACAGTGTTTAGTATTTCCCCCTCAAAATTTCTCCAGGTTGTTCAACATGCCTTCCACTGTCTCATCATCCTGAGAGGATGACTCCCTACCCAGTGACATTTCAAGTGGATCTTTAGGTATTTCAAAATTATCAAGCTAAGTTAAACTTTCTGTTGTCTATGTCTTTAATATCTACACTAAGCCCACCCTTTTATTGTAGGTTCAAATATGTCCCCATGGAAGAATACACCGAGAAAGGTACTTGGGACCGAGGCCTCTGGTAGTGGCCATCAGATTGAAGGTGAACCAGAAGTGATCAGAGCCAGGTATAATGACACATCTGGACTCCTAGAAAGGGATGCAGAAACACTAAAGTGCGGAAAGGTGTATCACATGTTTAATAACTCTAATTTCTCTACTGAGTTTGAAGATCAATATGAGCTTAAAATATTCAAAGACATCAAAAAGTATCACATATTCAAAGTAGTATCCCACCCATTTGTCTTCCTCTGTGTAGACACCATCACTTGGATCTTGCAAAATATAGATGTGAGTGGAAGATACGTTTGTAATTCCATAAAATAACCTGTAGCCTAGTTTAGGCCGGAGTATCTAGCGAAATCCTACCACATTGAGAAAGGAATTAAGAAGTTGGATAGACAAATCCTCAACGAATTTGAACACACTCCCAAATATAAGTTTCCTAAATGGTACAAGGTCGACAAACATTTTAAGAATAGAGATAAGGGAGGGTACCCCACAAGCTCTTTGAGAATACCTTATCTGTATATGGTATTTATTCTATGATGTATTTATGGAGAACCAAATGCATCCCATTTTCCTCTATCATATATGTCTTTGGTATATTAATGCACAGACAAGCGAGTATCATTCAATTGGGATGATATCTTATCAAAAAATCTAATAATGGGCATCTTTTCAGTCAAAGGATATCATCTTGGAACCTTCAAGAGATTTCACATTTCATCATACATCTTCCACATTATGTTTGTGGCCTATTAGTACCCTAGGATGCAATGGAAATGGCAGTCGTCAGATCTAGCCATCCATTTATACCGTAAAGTGATATGGGAGCATAAGTATCACATAAAGTACCAAAAGATATGTGAACATTTTCTGGCTCCCTTGTATGAGTTCGTATTCTACACCACATCCCCCTATGTGACTAACAAGGAAATAGAAATCATAAGAAGGATTGGAGATTGAAACCTCATGGAACACAACACCTACATAAGAGTGTGTGGTGCAATCAATCCTCCTCATCTTCTCCCATGATTTGTGCTAAATAAGGTTGTGCTCTAGAAAGTTGCATATCAGACTATAATACATGGGGTGGGTGGAATATTGTATTGAGGAAGAAAGGCAATCTGGCCACCACTACTACTATATCCGGGGAACTAATTATTTGAAAATACCAAGCATTCTCAAGAAGGGATGAACACCCTATTTTCTTACAATTTCGGATAAGAATGGTTCTGAAGTCACGATCCCAATAATAACATGAGAGACCACTTCAACAAAATAGGTCTACCCTAGGAATTAGAATTCTCGAACCTATAAGGATGTAATCTCCTAGAGACTCGACCAACCCAAAGGGAGAATTACATATGAAAATGGATCTAGAGAAGAAGTTTGAAAGAAATCAGAAAAGGAGGTGGCTGGAGAATCACCCCCCACCTCTACCTTAGTACACTCAAGATCGACAGGAGAAGAAGAGGAAACACGAATTGACAAGAAAAGAAGAGATAAGTAGAAAGTCCACAAGAGGAATAATGATGATACCAAGAAAATATGGAATATTGAGGTAGAGAAATCCAAATCCAAATCCAAGGAATAAGTAAAATTTACAACAAAATGAGAGACCAAAAAAAGAGAAGAAGCAACCAGGGAAGTAGCAAAAAGGGAAGACAAAGAATCTATCGACAAAGCAATAGAAGCAAAAAAACAACATAAATATGTGGAGGAAAAAGGTGATGACACTCAACCAATGGATATAGATATCCTAGAGGTGTCAACTACAGGAATTGACATAGACACATCAGTTAGTGGTTTAGTATTGGGACTCTAGACATTGTTTCAACCAAGTGAAGTATTGGATTTGAGAAGCTTTTCTTATGATAGCAAGACTAGAAATATCGTGCAAGAATAGTTGAAGAAAGTACCAACAACTAAAGGAATTACAATCTCAGTTGTCATGCACGTTCCCATAATGGGAGATGTAACATAAAACCCGATAGCCACTGCTACATATGGTACTACCTTTATGAGTGCTAAAAAAGACAACATTCATAAGCGATGCTAAGAGAATCAAGAGAAAGAAGAAAAAAATAGGGAACTTGAGAACAAGCTATGATAGGTAAAAGTCGACAAAAACAACATATGGAACTTCAAAGAAAGAGTTAAGAAAGTAAGTACAAATATGGAAGAGGCCGATATATACATGTATGCACAACTCCATCTCTTCCAACAAGAGATAATTACATTGAAGGATCAACATAGTCAAGTGTATTCAAAGCTCACACAGTTCAACATGATATAGGAAATGATGGACTATATTGACCAATGTATTGTAGAAAATCTTTATGCAACAATTGAACTTTATCATCCCTCTAAAATGGAGAGAAGAAATGATATCCATTCACTAGATTGTTTTCAATAAGCTTGACAAAGAGCTAACAAAGAGATTACTAATTCAATGAAAATATGTTCGAAATTGCACAAGGTTTCTCAAGAACTGACCAGAGGATGTCGAATTTACCCACTGGTTGAGCTTGGAAAAAAGTTGGTTGTGGAAGAATTAATTAACAAAATCCAAGACAACACCTATCAAAGGTGAGAGATTTCCAAGGAAACTACTGAAGTAACCATGGACCTCATATATAAACACATTGTACAACCCGCGAGACTCTACACCATGATCCAAGTGTTCATGGCCACTTTATCTAAATATATGCAATTCATAATAGACAAGATGGCCATGCATGTTGTTGCACTCGAAAACCTACTATATCGAAGGATCATCTCATTGTCTGTTCAACTAGAAGTGTGGATAGAATATATTAGAGACAAGAGTCCTTGAATAAGATAAAATGACAATATGAAAAGTGCCATTTTTTGCATCCTATTTTGAATTTTTCTCAATCGATTTCAAATTTTTCTATAGTGTACACTTGTCACTAGAAAAATAGGAAAATGAACCATTTTGCAATAACCTCATCAAGATGAACGCAAAGAGTAACTTATTTTTTACTAAGAATTGTATAAGAAAGAGTAGAGGCCCATTTTGCAGTGGCTTTTGGATTTTCAAGCAATGTATAGACCCAAGAACTAATTCAAGAACACATACTTTGTTAATGAATATTGAGAAGCCCTCATGGCCAGTTTTCTGAAGAAGGAATAATTATGTGTGAATTATTTTGATTGGATATGTATAATGTTGACATGAATTGTAAGGATGATTTCTTGCTTATAGATTAAATATTATGCACTCTATGTTATTTTGCAGTTTTAAGCATTTTTTTGCATATCTTTAAGTCTCGAGATTACTGAATTGTTAATGTATGCATTGATATAATATAGATTGGTTTGGTTATATATATTTGTATGCACTTGTTTCTGATTCTTCTCTTATACTTCAACTACTTGTGTGGAAGTTTTATGCAAACTTTGGTCTCATTTACAGTTCACCGATTACTTTAATATACTCCTAGCTAGGCTATGTTAAGGTAGATTGGAAATGGATTAGTATATTTTCAATACATAGTCTTCATATACATATTTGAATTGTATATCCACCCATCATTCATCCTCATTGGTAAACTGGACCGTAACCAACCAAAACCCTAAAAAATAGCAATGGAAACCAGGGCAAATTTCAGATGGGTCTCCTAATACAAACAATGCATAGTCTAGTTGGGACTGTGTACTGGGGAGTACCCCTTGTTGTTGTCAGGTGAATTCATACCTATCAACATAATTGGCACTAGAAGGAGGGCCATATTTTATGGATTACATTAGTGATCTAAAAAACCATAATCATTCCTTAGAGAATATATATTTTCCTTCGTTGTTTCCCAACAATAACCTTTAACAAGAAGTTATCTATGAAGATACCAACCTGAATTTCCATAGTGCTACAGGAAGTAAAAAAACTCATTAAGAAACTTGGTACCAAACACCTTACGAATAGTTTACTAAAACCCATCGCATCACTCATTCATATACTAAATTTCTCGAAAAACTACCCATAGCTTCAGAACTCCCACGAAGAGGTGTTGTGCGTACAAATAGACCTAGTCACAAATCCAACATCCTTTTCGATTATATAGAAGACTTAATTGAGACAACTCTACAACCCTCTCTACTTGAGTCTGGGTCTCATAAATTCCTTTTCTATATCTTTACCACCAAATCCCTAGGTAAGATTCCTATTTTCCTCATAGAAAATTCCTTGTTTCCTTTATTTCTTGCTTTCACTCTCTTGATCTCCTTACACTCATGCACCCTCTCATGCATCTCCTCTTCCATTTGGAACATTAATTCTTTCTGTCGGTTCCTACACTTTCTTCTATCAAAATATTCCCGAGAGTCAAGCTCCCAAATCAAAGGGGCACCTTCATGGTTCTTCTGGCTAACATATGCAGGTGACCCATCCCTTTCCCCTTATACATTTATGAAAGTATACATGATTATCCAACCACCAAGTCTCCTCTCATTATCTAATTTATTATGTGCAAAGGAAGATAAAATACTTCCAACATATTTTTGTCATCAACATTTTATTAGGTGGAGGTTAAATTATTTTTGGAAATTAAGTAATTCCCAATCCCCCCTCACGAGTTCCAACCTATGGTATGTGTTACAGGGATATTTCCACTATGACCTTGGGTCGTTTCACGACTGAGTGATATTGGATATAGAATATTAAATCTACCCTCACAATCAAACATGCAAACCAAGAATAACTACTTTTTCACAAATATAGATAGGGAAAGGAGAGAAAAGAAGGTGTGCACCTTAAACCCTTCATCTCATGTCAATCCCCACTCCTACTTATTGAAATGATCCTAGTCTCTATTGGTACAAGACTGCAATAGGAGAACTAGATTGTGTTGCAACAAGGTAGTTATAGGTTCTAATAGCGTATATCAAATATATATTTCAAAGAATATATGAAAAAACATGAACATATTATATTGCAAAGAAACAAATGAACAAAATATTGGAAGGAAAGAATACTCTTTAATTAATCAACAAAATAATAGAGTTGGTTACAACGTGACACTGCTTCTGGAAATGCTTCAGAATCAATTTATCGGATTCCTCTTGAAGTCCTTCAAGAATAAACTTAATGAAAATATTCCTCGGATAGTCCGATAATGATAGGAACAAACCTTATAAATATATAAGAGAGGAAGCACCTCTGTAAAATGATTTTCCAGGTTGGGGGAAAACTTCTCAGAGAATGAAGGGGGGGGGAAGCTTGCTCATTTTTCTCATCATAACCTTGCACCAAAAGACTTAACCTCATAATTACCCTCAAAGGTACTTTTAAACTCTCCCAAATGGGTTGGGGGAGTTGAAATCCATTTTATACGGGATAGGGGATGTTGGGAAACGAGCCCAACCAAAAAACTTGCCCAAAAATTCACAATTATTTTATTTTTCATTATTTTTTAGGGCATCCGCAGGTTGCAAACTACCAAGGCACATATGCCCACGTTTTTCACAAAGGAAACCCATTTATATGTTAAAACACATTTTTTTTAGATGACTTGGATGAGGCAAGGTGGGATTTTTATTTTGCAAGTCAAAGGGAAGGGTAGTCCATAGCACAAATGCATATGTGTGGAATTTTGGGCTATAATAGATGCCCCCTAATGTGTGAGGTTAGAAGGGAAACACGATGGCTGAAATACATTATAAAAAATATGAGAAGTGAGGATGAATTGAATTAAACTCTTGAAGGTTCTCGAACAACTGATCCAAAAACAGAAACCATTAGTCAAGATCAAGTAAGAGTATATTATTCCCAAGGCAAGCATACCCATGCTCAGGAGTGTTGTAAGCATGACTGTGAAATCAAGTGCATTTTGGATCCATGGCTTATGAAAAGTATAGCTAAATTTGATGGCCACGAACAATACATAGTGAATCCATGTGATATATATGTAGTAGAAAACATGGCCACAAGAAGTACACAGTGGATCCATGTCGAAATAGATCATAGCCACAAAAAGATACATAGTGGAGATATGTCTCAATATCAAGTACAGAGGACATATTTAAAAAATGGAGTGAACAAGATGATTCTCTACAATTACCAATGTCTGTGAGGTGGTACAACATAGGTCAGGTAGGAGCACAAAAGATGCGATGCTCATACTTCATCCGAAGTCTTCACAATGATCCATTATGGTACAAATCTACAGTTTGTGAATAGACGTGTTGAAGTTGAACACAATGAGACATCATTTGATTATCGATCATTGATGTATACCACTAAAAAATATCTAACAACCCACCAAAAATGATAATGGGTGTCAAGGTACCATGTTACAATCTAACAAATTTGAATAAATGAGTTGATGCTGAAAACTTGGTAGAATCTATCGATCAGGGAAAATTGATGTATTCCCACTTCCAATAGTGAGGGAACCTGCCACTGATGATTGCAAGCCCCAAGGTACCGAATATGACTCTAGATCCATGTCCCAAAGAAATATATGTTGAGGTTTATAGGAAGATATCCACTAGAAGGAAGGCATTAATGAATCCTCCATCATCTAGCATGAGGGATAGCATAAGGCCAAATATTTGGAAGGACTCAGATGAAAAGATTGTAAGGAACACACCAAGGTACAAATCTGACATGAACCAATTGGAATAGTGCATGACAAAGACTCTTTGAATAATAGACAATAATAGAGACTACTAACAACGATGAGGAATCCACCAATGGGGTAAAATGAAAACTAAGGTACCACATGAATCCTTATGTTTGATGATTTTTGTTGATGGAGAACACAAGGGAAACCGTTCACTTAGAGACCAATGATGAGTTGTCATCTACTTAGCGTAAGGTCACCTATCAATGATGGAAATAGGCCCAGGGTGAAATTGTAGGTCGTACTCTCAGAGGAATATGTTGGAGTCGATAAGAGAAGACCTTCTAGCAAGAAGTCAATGGGGACCTTCCATACTAGCATGAGTAAGAGACATAGATACTTGTGAT
The DNA here is from genome assembly GCA_000966675.3 of Picea glauca. Classification (NCBI taxonomy): domain Eukaryota; kingdom Viridiplantae; phylum Streptophyta; class Pinopsida; order Pinales; family Pinaceae; genus Picea; species Picea glauca. The sequence goes on from JZKD02S2144010.1 coordinate 140,952, forward strand.
GATGAGACAGACTTGACGGACTTGGGAAGGATGAATTGCAAGGTTAGAGAATCAACGAAATAATGGTTGACTCAGGCTTAAAATTCCCTTCAACAAAGGAAAATGACACATGATGTGACTTAGGCATCATGAAAACTAGGATACATTTATGATACAGGAGGCATCGACAAATGCTCCACATGGTTGGAACAATAACCAACTGAAGGAGATAAAAATCACAAACGAGAAAAAGTCTCCTAAAGTCATATTAACCCAAAATGATGAGATAATTACTAAATATTGTTCTTTGTTCGAAGGAGACAAGACTACTTCCAACAAAAGAGATAGACCCTTTCCCCCCTTCTTTTTTGGTTATTTATTTTTTTAACTTTTTTTTTTCTTTTTCATATTATTAAAGCATGAAAAACAATAAAATAATGCTATGATACAATGGAGGAAATGAGTGTCATGGAAAATTAAACTAGTTCCAAAGTGTAAGGAACATACTTATGCTCAATGCAAGGAAATCATGTGAAGGATAAGGACACTTGAGAAATATTCTAGCCAATGTTGACTAGAGTATTCGTTTTTCATAATTAGTATATTTGGTTAGGAAAAGGGTTAAACTTATACCGAAATAGACTTCCTTTCAAAGACATTTAGCGAGTGTGAAAGAAACAAGTTCACTAGGAAATTTTTCCTCTTTTAAGGAGTCTAAAAAGAGCTTAAATAAGAATCCAATATGTTGTTATGCACAACATATAATGGAGGGAGTCCCATAGGTAGTGGCCAAAATTATACTGAGTAAGAAAAATTAGGTTCGAATGCAAAGTCATGGCAGGGCTAATAGGGCTCCTGATCCTAACAAAAATATTGTGGCATAGGCGAGAAAATACAAAGGGATTCTAGACTAGAATGTCCATGGAAGGTAGGCTCTACCATAAAAAAAATGACATTTTTGAAAAAATATGAAGGTGTCAACTCTTTCTAATGGGATTAACCTTGGATTTAAGTGGAAATGGTTCCTGATAATGCAAAAAGTTAAGGTGGATGCAACCTATCGTAAATTCCAGTTATGGGAACATCACATCATGCCTAGAGTCTTGAGAAAGACTCAACTTTTCAACCAAAAAGAGGCTAAAAGTATCCAAAGTATATCCTTAAACCTACAATGATAAGACAATGCTACAAGGGACTTGTCATTAGTTGAATTTTTGGAAAAAATAATAAACTATAGAAATTGGGTTTCAAAATTTTTCATAACATAGGGTTAAATTACCAATTTACTAATTCATTTTACCATTTTCACCAAAAATTACCAAAATTGACAAAACCCTTGAACTTTCATTTGGATATTCCCAGAGCTTGGAGAACCGAAATCGTCGATCACTTTGACCAAGTAAGCATCCTATCCCTAGATTTTCATTACATTATTTCATTTTTTCCATTTATTGCCAAATTTGGGGTTCAAATACCCTTTTAAAACCATACTCTATGCATTCGTGGGTTTCCTCAAGGAGACCTACGGATGTCCGCAACTGGTAGAAGCACTAGTCGGGGATATCCACGACTTACAACACTGAAACCCATAGATTCCTAGAGTCAAGTTGAAAAAAATTAATATTAACATGATTTATCAATGAACTTGGGAAGGATGTCCATCCATTGGAGGGAACATGAACAGAAGGAGGTTGATCATGCGGTATTTGACGATGATGATGCCAAACAAGTGCTCCAGGAATGTGGCATGTATAAATTTTTCCAAATTGGTAGGATGAGAGCACAAAAGAGGTTGTTAAACCTCCTTATTGACTAGTGGCACCTAGATGTTGAGGCCTTCATGCTTGGAGGGAAATCATTGAAAATCACTGTAGAAGGCATCTACTTCATCATAGGTTTATCTCACAGAGAAGAAGTACCAAACTGCCAAACCTGTGGTGGAAGTGGTCAGACCATTAATGATTATATCAATGAGTATTGTGACGATGAAACGAAGAAGATTGGTTTTGAGGTGTCAATCAAACATATTACCAACCTCAGTCTTCGAGTCATTCTATACATTATGGTCCACATTATAGGGTCCAACTCCTTGCATTTAGCTTCTTGTTATAGCAAGATTTTCCTCACCATTGCTATCTTGCACGAAGGGCCTTTTTCCATTTCTCTATACAAACTTATCAACCCCCTTTTTGATAAATCTAGAGCCAAAATTATATATATATTCCACATATACGCTTCCTAATTGCTTTGCAAGATACGAATATGCTTGTTGCTCCACTACAGCTCGCGTATATCGGGATTTATGCCAAAAAATAAAAAATGAGGTCGTGTTTCCATGTCATGACAAATGATCTCTGATCTTTGGTCTTTGATATACTGGAAACGTTCCAACTCGGCCCTTCAGTTGCATTCTGGAGGCTATAAGAGCACAATCTAGAGCTATGGACAAAGAGAAGAAAGCATTCAACTTTGAGAGCAAAGTTACTCTGGAGAAATTACTTCATATTGAGTCTACATCCCTTTGCCCTTCAAGTCTGAAAACAGTGTTCATCCCCCAAGCTCTTCCCTTATTGTCAAGAGTATCTCATTATCTCTTTGMTATGAGGTTGCCTTTGGTGGAGGATTGAAGTGGTKGAGACCCAGTTGGAAGGAACTTGGTTTCTTGGTTTCGAACCGTTCCGACACRGAAGTCTATAATGTCGATACTTCTGTTGATCAATTATTAATAGAAAYACTCCTTTCCTATCCTATCGATATCTTGMAAATATATGATTATTATCCATGGGMATGTTTGTAATGTTTATTAATGGATTGTGTTATATGATGCGCTAACTCATTTTATATACTTTCACTATWTACTTGCATCRCTTGTTTGTTGAGAACTTCTTGCAGGAGTAAAGCTTTGGGTCACAGTGCTCAACGGTGGAACGACATCAAATGATTAGATTGAGGTAGGATTCTTCCTCATATTGCACATTAGTTTATATAGAACATGTTGGAATTGAGTTGATTTCTCCATTCATACCTATCTATTGTGGTTTACCCTTGGCCATAGAGAKTTTTTCCCTTGTAACAGAATTGGCGACTCCACTGGGGAGAGATCTTCCTTCTAAGGGTTGAAGTATTTTTCCTTCTTACATTGCTCTTTTRCCTTTGTATTTATTTTMGTATCATAGTTGGAAAGATTTTGTTCACTCTGTGTTTGAGTTTTCAGCCTTTTAACCTTTCCTAGCCTTGTTTTAAAATATATAGGCCATTTTTTCCCTGACAGCCACGCGTATATGCTTGTTGTCCCACTACAAGAAGCGTATATAAGCCCTTTTCTCTTGAACATGAGCGTATAACACTTCCCCCTTGCTTGTTTKCTTGGTTTAGTGACTGTTGGGTAGGTTTTGAGAATCATTTAGCCTTCTTAGGTCTCTGTGGTACCTATTGAGATTATCTGGGATGACATGAAACCTTTTTGGATTTGAATTTTTGGGCAGCATCTTTCTCTTTGTTTTCCAATTTTTATTTGTCCTTGGTAGTTGGGTTGTCTTCTTAGTTTCTTGGTATTCTACTCGAGTGATTTATTTTATACACAGTAGAAGTTATATATCAAGTCTCTTATCACTCCATGCATTTTATTTTTAAATACATTGAAAATACAAAAAAATAGGCATTTTGCATTGGTTGGTATTTTTGTCTTTGAACATTTATCATTATCTTAGCACATTTAGCGAAAGATTGCATTTTAATTCTGAGTTGCAGAGTTAAAATTGAAAATTGCACTATTCTTATTTAGCATATCATTCATTGAAAAGTTAAAGTTAGGCTTTGAATTATATCTATTTTTATTTTCATGCAGAGTCATAACACCATGAGTTTCATTTCCATACCTCTTTGAGTAATCATGGCCAATAAAATTTACGCTTTAAACTAAAATTGATTAGTCACAATTTTATTTTTTAGTGTGCACAAACTAGCCTAGGATTTAGTACCTTGGAATAGGATTTTGTGAGTAAACTTCTCCAAGGCAATTAAATCAACTTATGTGTTTGAGAAAGGGAGTTGAGAAATCAATTGTATAATTGGTAATATCAGGAGGCTCCACTCACATCGGACTTAATCACGAGGTCGCGCAAATTTAGTTGAAGGTATAACCCTTGGATACCCAGCTAGTGTCAGAGATATTTCTAAGGATTTATTCATATTTGGGGATCTTTCTAGTGCCCATACCTCTGTGATAGGCAATGCTTTCAAGGTTTCGGGCTTTGCTACCCTACCCATACGGTGATCCAAACTTATGACTACTCGCTTGTTCATCAGTTATACAATGGTTTATTAGTTTCTTGACTTATGTTTCTCATAGGTTACTTGCAAGGGTTATTCTGCTTGTATCCTGAGTCAGATAGGGGTCGGACAACACACAGCCTTTATGGAGGATTACCTCTCTGGGGCGGTCTGACCGACTGGTTGTTAAGCGTACAAGAACCCTTATAAATGATTCTATTACCTCCAAAATTTAGCAGGGAGTCTCAGGTCCCTCTTGGACGAGGCATACCTTCTTTAGCGAGGGAGGCCACTCAACCACTTTAGCCTGTTTGCATGCATATTGGTTGTTTGACTTTTTGGTATGCTCTTTGATTACTAGTTGGCCTCAGGATATCTTTTTATTTGTTGAGAGTCATAAGTCATCGTGGAGTTGGACCATCTTCCTCGTAGGCCCCGTCAGTTGTTACAGTTACCACCGGTTTTTGAGCTATTTCCTTCTAAAAGGCATAGAGTTATCAGGAGTGGTACACACACATCCACTTTTCAGACTTGTGATCCCACAAGGATGATTACTAAGTCTAGTCTTCAGAACACTGGGAGTTCATCAACTCCCAATCCCACTATAGTTAATTGCACTCCTTTGACACGTGCAACTGCTACAGTTGCAGTGTCGAAGGCCTACACTGGTACTATGGCTTGACCCGTAGTCAATGCTTCGTCTCTTGCCTCTAACCCTTTTGGGGGTTTTGGCCACTCACTGAGTTACAATGTTTATACCATCCCCATGGTTACTAGTCTATTTTCTTATGGTATGCCAAGTTTCACTTCGCAGTCTTCGACTGCCATCCTAGTTGTTGGCCATAATGCTAGCCTTGGACTTGGGGACACCACACCTCCTTATACTCCCTTTTCGTTTGGTAGCTCTCATGTTCCCCAAGCGAATCCTAATGTAGGAAGTGTCCCCTTCCCTAACCCCGGGTCTAATCCTTCTACGGTTGGATGGAACAACCAGGCTGGTGGACAAGTTCTTCCCTATATCCCTATCCCCTCAGTGCCGAATTCGACCAATACTTTTGGCATAATGAATCCACTTCAATCCTCCGAATTCCCACCTGGAGGAGGTCAATATTATGTCTTGGGCACCCCCCAACCTAGATCTAATATAGTTGGGGGCATTTTTAACAACCCTCAGTTTGGATCTAATCCAACTGGGGGCAATTTTCATAACCCTTATCAGAACATTCCTATTGGAATGATGCCCAATCCATATTTCACGAATCCACCTGGAGGAGGGTCTTTTAATTCTAGACAAGGTTCTGGTCTTTACGAGAACCCTAGATGGAACGCAACTCCTAATACTTAGTCTTTTGCAGGAGGATGGGGTCAGGTGTCGTAGCCCCGTATTCTCTTTTTGGCCATGCTTAATCTACCATATTTGTCTAAACTAATGAACGACCCAGTGAGTCATGATCCTACATGGCCCCCTATCCTCGCCAAGCTTCCGTCAGACATTCCAGAGTTTGAAGGAAAGAATGGCGAGGACCCTGATGATCACATCACTACTTTTCACCTCTAGTGCTCATCGAATTATTTGAATCATGATTCTATTAGATTACTATTGTTTCAACATACTCTTATCGGGATTGCGTCACAATGGTATATTGAGCTACCTAGGGGAACATATGGGTATTTTCAATAGTTAGTGTTAGCCTTCCTTAACCATTTTCAACTACCCGTTCATTACGATGTTGGCCTTGAACTTTTGTCAACTTTACGCCAGGGTTCCGACACTCATATTTCAGACCATATCCATAAATGGCGTAGGCGAAGACGGTTAGTTAATACTCCCATACCCCTGACCTTTCTTTTAGAATGGTTTTTAAAATCTTTGCACGCTCCTATTTCAAAGGACATTGCTACTTCTAGGGTCTTCAGTGAAGAAGAGGCCATTTTTAGAGCCCAATAATTTGATTTGATCTATGCTCAGTCAGGGATGTTATACCACCTTCTTCTCAATGCACCACGGTCGACTCATGATCCTAGACAGGGTCTTGAGCCCCATGCCAATGGCATTGTGGGTTCCACCAATCTAAAGTCCAAAAACTCGGAAATGAAGTCTGTTGGAGGACCAGCTTCATCTGGATCCTCCAAACCCACCCAATCGGAGGATGTACATTCCGTGCAGTCGTCGAAAAACCCAAATGGTGACCAACAACCAAATGGGAATAAATGGAAAGATAGAAATAATTGTAGAGGTGGGAAGAATAAACCCAAGGACAAGAATAATAATGGAAAATAGAACGATAATGCTGGAGAGGGCACGAAAGAAAAGTGTAAGGTTAAGTTTCCTTGTAAACTTTGTACAGATGATCACCTTACACACTTATGCCCCAAACTTGCGGAAGCTGTGAGGCTTTTAAATCTTCCACTCGCTGTGCTAACGAATCCTTTTCCTCACAACTAGCACTTAGCCTCGAGTTCTTCGAACGCCGTAAATGCGTCCGGTGGGAATCAAAACCCACCATTGCAAGATGATTACCACGTTTGTATCAATATGGTCAACGAAAAAATTGATATAGTCACTCACTCTCGATATTATGGCTCTTCAAAATCTAGTACTAGCCTAGAAGCTCCTCCTCCACCCCCAGAGATGAATTTACAGATCGAGAAACTAGAGCCACCACCTCGTATTCCGAAAGGAGTATTCAAACGCTCTACCCATAACCCTAATTATAAAGCCACCCAAAAATACTCTATCATTGAGGATCTGGGCCAAATACCTTGCACGATGTCTGATTTGGAGGTACTCAAGATGTTTCCATCAAAGAGGAATGCCTTACTCTCTGCCTTAGGAGCTCTATAACCTAGTGGCTTGGATATCATCAAGTTTGATGTCACAGACGTCAAGCCTCGCTTACCCTACCATGTGGCTTTCCAAATCCATGTGGAGTATTCTAAATATACCATCAAACGAGCGGTAGTTGATGAAGGTGTTGCCACTTGCGTGATGTCCTTAGCCTGTTGGAAAGATATTGGTTCTCCAACCCTTTCAAAGTCGTTGACCATGTTGACCACATTCAACATTCATTCCTTCCACCCTCATGGTATTCTCCCCACCTTTCCGGTCTTGTTAGGTGGGAATACGGTAGAAGTGGAAGTAGAGGTAGTTGATGCACCTCTCTATTATAACCTGTTACTAGGTCGCAATTGGACTTATGCTATGGTCGTCGTCGTATTGCCTGTTTTCCGCATGCTTTGTTTTCCTCATCAAGGGGAGATTATGACGATCGACTAGTTATCCTTTGCGTACTCTAGCCCGAACATATCTGTTGGACCATCGATCCTTGTGGTTGACAATTCTTAGAGGACAAATAAGAATATCGGTGTTGAAATGTATTCTTCCCTCATGGGTACTTTCAACTTCTTGGCATCGATTCACCACATTTATGCCATGTCCAGTATGCTCGCTTCAGTAGAGAGGTCCATCCCTTTCTGCACTTCTTGGACCCTACCTTCCCCGACTTCCCCAATGGAGTCACCAATTCTGTTACAAGGGAAAAAATCTCTATGGCCAAGGGTAAACCACAACAGACAGGTATGATTGCAAAAAGAAACTCAATTCCAACATGTGCTATATAAAATAATGTGCAATACGAGGAAGAAGCCTACCTTGATCCAATCGTTTGATGTCATTCCACTGTTGAGCACTGTGACCCAAAGATTTAATCCTTTAAGAAGTTCTCAACAAACAAGCGATGCAAGTATATAGTGACAGTATATAAAATGAGTTAGCACATCAGATAACACAATCCATTAATAAACATTAAAAACGTGCCCATGGATAATAATTCTATATTTGAAAGATATCGATGGGATGGGAAAGGAGTATTTCTATTAATAATTGATCAACAAAAGTATCAACATTACAGACTTCCATGTTGGCACGGTTCGAAATCAAGAAACCAAGTTCCTTCCAACTGGGTCTCCACCACTTCAATCCTCCACCAAAGGCAAGCTCATAGCAAAGAGATAATGAGATCCTCTTGACAATAAAGGAAGTGTTAGGGGGCTGAACACTGTGTTCAAACTTGAAGGACAAAGGGATGTAGACTCAATACTAAGTAATTTCTCCACAGTAACTTTTCTCTCAAAGTTGAATGTTTTCTCTCTCTTTTTCCATAGCTCAAAATTGTGCTCTTATAGACTCCAGAATGCAACTGAATGGTCGAGTCGGAACATTTCCAGTATATGGAAGGCCAAATATCAGAGATCATTTTTTGTGACATGGAAACCCAACCTCTTTTTTCATTTTCTGGTACAAATCCTTATATACGCGAGTTGTAGTGGAGTAGCAAGCATATACGCATCTTGCAAAGCAGTTAGGAAGCGTATATGTGGAAAAATATATAATTTTGGCTCTGGATTTATCAAAAAGGGGGTTGATAAGTCTGCATAGGGAAATGGAAAAAGGCCCTCTTTGCAAGATAGAAATGGTGAGGCAAATCTTTCTATAACACTTCTCTATCCCAAATGCAACATGGAGTTGAATGCTTGAGACCAACCATGTTCGACTAGAGTACTTGTATGTTGACTTGTATGAAGTCTCAACTCACCGAATGTAAGTTGAGAAAGACCAATAACTTTGTATTTGGTATTGTTGAGTGCATGTTTTTATTTGATAGGGTTCCCATGATGATCCCCAGGACCCATGTGCAAGGACACTTGCAACCATGGCCCCCGATGGTACGTTGGCCCGAGTTGATGGCATGCCTAGGAGGAGGAAAGTTATCGAACCCCTTTGGCAATGATTTATTCTTTTGGTGGTACCATCATGTCTCATTCATCAAGGAATACCCTTATATCGATATTGACATAACCCAAGATCCTAACATCATCATTCCTCCTGGCGATGAGCCACAAGATATAGGTAATTTTAGTTTTATGTTATTAATTTTTTGTTTTTATTTTATATATGTATAGGAAAATAATTTGTCTATTTGTGAGATCCACGATACTAACGTAATTTTATTTCCTGTAGATAGAGAACCAACGAGGCTAGTTGAGGTTACGTGACATAGCCGCAGAGGACGACAAGAGGAAAGATTGAGTGATGATGCAACATAGACCTTGTGGAGTTTGGGTAGAACTTTGAGGCCCCGAACCACAATGTTCTGATGGTGACCATAGAGAACTTTCCTATAGGCATACAACGCCATGTAGTGGGGGTACCCTGACTATGGGTATGATTATTCTAGCATTTGGAAAACATCATATTTTTTATGATAAGGTTCATCGACCTCAATCCTAGATATACTATGTGCTCATAGCACCATTTTTTACTTATATGATACTATGGGTTAAGAGCCTTCATTTTGTATTATGGACCTCTTTTGACATGTATATATCTACTATCTTTTTTGTGCTTTATCTTTTATGTTTTATTTGGAAATTACAAATATTTACATGTGTGAAAGTGTGTGCTTGTACTACTGATCATATAAATTCCAATCTAAAATATATTTAGCTTAGGCATCGGTTACCATGTTAGCATCCCTAGGAACATGCTCATAAGTAATGAAATAAAATGATCATTCCAGGAGACGTACCCTAAGAAAATGTCCCTAAAAAATTGGATTGTTGATTCAATATAGGCCATTCAATTGTGAAACTACCAACTGAAAATACAAGAACACCTGCAGGAGTTGGATTCCATGCGACAAAGCGTATCACAAAAGCTCAATGACAGTTCTATATTCAACAATGTTATTAGTAGTTGCTCCAAGACAAACACCTCCAATGGACACTAGTTGGTTAAAAGATGAATATATTACCCAAGCAGTGGACGCCAACCTTCAAGTGTGGTGAGTGGCACCGTATGTGAATCCCAAGTAAATGGATGACTCCTTGGGCATATTCCACATAACATAAGCATGAAAATAACTAACAAAACAAGGACACAAAATTGTATTCAAAATTATATACATAATTAACACTATTTACAAAAGAAAATTAATACTCAAGTCATGTGGCTCAAGCATAGTATTTCTTTAGGTAGAGCCCATTTAAGCTCCCAAAACACATTTCCCTCATAGTCTGTGAGCTCATAAGACCATTTATTAAACACATGTCACACGATACAAGGACCATACCACATGGTATTGAACTTGCCTACCCCCAAGGCTTCCTTGTCTTGATCATAAACCAAAACAAGGTCTGCTTCAGAGAAAATCCTAGGAAAAACATAATTTTCATATTGTGTCTTCACTCACTTCTTGTGTGCATGTCTCAATGTTGCTCATCAATATGCTCAAGGTAAATGAGGTGTTCATCAAGTTGAGTGGTTTTCGGGAGGAGCTTGACTGTGATATTTAGCGAAGGGATTTCACACTCTATCGAAAATACTGCTTCCACTCCATGTATAAGTTAGAAAGGTGAAAAGGCCTCTAGCAGTCTTGATTGAGGTTCAGTAAGCCTATAATTTTGGATATAGCATCAAGTTCCAATTCGTTCTGGTTTAATTGACCATCCTTCTTAATATCATTTCTAATGATTTGTTCACAACTTCAACCTAATTGTTTTCATGGGGATAGTAAGGAGACGAGTTCTCCTTGCTAAATCCCAGCTTCGATGTTATCTTAGACATCATGCAGCTATGAAAATGAATTCTATGGTCAGTGATGATCTCCTTCGGAACCACGAACCTAGTGATTACCTGATTGAATATGAATAGTGCTACAGTCTCACTATCATTTGCAAATGTCGTCATGGCTTCCACCCACTTAGTAAAGTATTATATGGCCACTATAATGTAATGATGCCCTCTAGCTGAAGTTGTGTTGCATGTCATGAAATCTACCCCCAACTTGGTGGATGGGTCGATGGTGATGACATGAGACATTGGACCAGGATGCACGTGCATATTTTTAGTGAAAATATGGCAAGGATGGAATTTATTGATTGATTCTACACAATCCTTGAATATCTTAGGCCAAAAATACCCAATGCACAATATTCGTTGGGTTGTTTGCAACCTAGATAGGTGACCACCACATGCTCCACCATGGAATTCATTTAACACAACCTCCACTTCTTCAAGGGTCAAATTGCAACGAAGAATTGAATATACCCCTCATTGATACAAAGTGTCAGCGATAATGAGATAGTTCTTAGCCATATGATGCACCCGTCATTGCTCATCTCGTGAATAGTGTGGAGGGAAATTCAAAGTATATCTATCTATCTATATATATATATATATATATATATATATATATATACAAGGATATATATGTACTAGGGGTTAGAGGTAAAGATGAGGAAGATATTCCC
>JZKD02S2144010.1:152563-183858 GCA_000966675.3 Picea glauca
GTCATTGCTCATCTCGTGAATAGTGTGGAGGGAAATTCAAAGTATATCTATCTATCTATCTATCTATATATATATATATATATATACAAGGATATATATGTACTAGGGGTTAGAGGTAAAGATGAGGAAGATATTCCCATATGGAAATGAGTCAATCATTTCTCTATCGTCACTCTCAAATAGGAACTACGACATCAATTCAGTTAAGACTAAAAATTTATTATATTTAGCGGAAGAAAAATCTAAGTCAAATTCTTGAAGCAGCACATCGACTACCTCCTAGAAAAACATTATAGTTGAGTGGCACATCAACTACCTCAACTTTCACAAAAATGAATTTTCCACCTAGCTTGAATAGACAGGAAGAAATGAGACCATGTGGTTGTAACAAATTCCCATCAAATGTAGTTAAGAGATTTAGGGAATATGTGAGCTCTGGAGAAATAATTTCTTGCCAACACAATAAGGAAATTATGCATGTCAAAGCCCCTTCATCAACAATGGTCCTCATGATCAAACGATTATTGGAAATGACGTTTATTTGGAAGGACACATGATAGGGAAGGCGTGGCTTGACGTTAGTGGCATCAAACTTCATTACAAGATGAATGGCAGAATCAGTCACTCCTATTGCAGACAATAACATTTTGTGCTATGAGGGGAAATTTTGGATCACCTCCAAAGAAGACATTACACAACGTGTCTGATTCAAGTCCTCCACAAGAGATTAGTTGGGGGAAGATCTCTCATTAGGGTTATGCATTTTCCATTTATATACACCCTTAGGAATCCAAAGTTCTATCTCCTTCTCTGGTTTCTCTATTTGAAGAGGTTCTTGATCTTCTGAAGTCTTTTTACCTTTTTCAAGTGACTATGGATTACCATAGTCATGATTCCTAGTTGACAAGTCTATATTATTAAGCTTCTTGTGACTAATCATATTAAAAAATCCCTAGTATCCATCTTATTGGGGTGCACTTGACGTGCCCTCTTGTTGGTTGAGGTTGGAAGAACCACCCTGAATATTTTACCCATGTGGAAAGGGGTTACTCAACACAATAGGCTATTGTTGTTGTTTTAACTTTATGAGGCATTAAGATTATTCCATATGTGGGAATTGATGTGTAATATGATAATCACCACACAACTTACATGGGAACTTAACCTTCTTTTTCTCATCTTTAACCCTTTCAACATTCTTATCACATTTCTTGTTATTTCCCTCACCACTTTTCTTACCCTTTCAATTATTATCTCCGAGATGTTGGGGATCCTTTTGATTCTTCATTTGCACAAAATGTACATCCAAATTTTGGGTGGTGGGGGTGGTTGAGAAAAATGTCAGACCAACCACAGGTTGTTGAATAGCCAACTTTTTCATCTAGTTTGTGACCAGTTATGCGGCTTTGCTTTGAGCAGAACCCACAACGCCATCGACATGTGCGGTTGAATTTTGATTTTCCATGTCAAGGGTAGACTGCAGTGCATCTAGAATAATATCATAGAGCATGTTGGATTAATATGAAATAGTTTATAAACGTTGCACCATAAATATCACTTTCTCTTCAAAAAACACTCTTGAAGTCACAACGTCCTTCGAAATATATGGGAGTAGTGATTTTAAGAACCATTCTAACAGAAAATATGGTGGGACCATGGATTTTATCAAGCTCTTACATCTCATCCATTCCCCAATGTGATCCAAAATGTGTGTAGCCTTATCTTGTTCAAAGTTGGATATCAATCTTATGTCGGCATCATACCAGAAATGGATTTGCAGGTGGTTCAGTAACACCATGACTAAGTCACCAAAGGTTGTGTACTTTTCCATTTCTAGTTCTATATACCACTCAGAAGCACCTCCAGTGAGAACGCATTGGAAACAACACAAATGAATTGAATCATCATTGAGTGATCTGGACAAACACCACAAGTGGAAAGTCGTCACGTGGTTATATGGATTGTCACTGCTTTTTCCATTGAATTTGGGTATGTCCAAGGGTAATTTGGTTGGGACCGTAGGCCAACTAGGATGATGAAAAATGAGTTCATTCATCAACTTGGATAAGTCTGGAAAATGCAATGTTTCCAAAAATGGTAACCTCGGCTACGAAATTGACTAATTGGAAACTTGAAAAGAGGGTCCTAGATTGAAATTGACACCGGGTTGCCAGAAAGAGTTGATGGAAGAACCAAGGCTTGGAAAGATTTTTTTTTTTACCTTGATTAAATGGAGGAAAACCTCCACCCATCTATTTCGTGAAAGGAAAACTGCATTTTCCCCCAGCGGACCCCCCTTGCAAAGGAAAAAATCCCTGCACGGGGTTAAACTAAATAGGAAAGGGTTTGCTCCATTGCAACATACCTTTTTTGGGATTCCAATGTCCTTGGAGAGGGCTACCCCCCAATGGTTCCCCATGCAAGGAAAACGGTCCTTTCATGGAACTAGGTTCACCCTGGAAGGGGTTGGCCCCCACCAAAACTAAAGACGAGGTGAAAAGGTTACTATCGAACCCACCATACACTGTGAATGGGGTCAAAGTGGAAGAAATACTAGCGGACTAAGATCTGCAGCCCATAGAAGCACCCCATCCCCAAGAGGGGTTTGGGACAGAAAATGAGAAATCCTCTCTTTCGATGAATGGTGATGATGGAGGAATATGACCTCCGCCCCAAGGAAAATTTTGGTAAGGAGCATAAATTCCCCCCGAAGAGACACTCAATGCATGGGATATTAAGTGAGAACCAGGAAATGTGTTTATCATGTCCATTAACGAAATACCGTATGAAAAAGAATTGGTTATCAAGTAGTGTCGTAGCTCCACTCATGGCTTGATTGGGACCATCGAAAGATGAAGAGATGTTGTTGGTCGTTGCATATATGGTGGAGGGAATCACACCTATCATTTGAGTAGACACATCGGGAGGAAGAATCCCTCCAGGTAGAGTTTACTAGGTGGGATTTGTAGGGGCTCCTAACCCAGACATTGATGTAGTATCTTCCATAGTGGCCCGGTGAAGAGGGATACTATCAGTAATATGCAATATGGGAGGTGGGACTTATACCATAGGAAATGGATAAGCCCCAGGTAATGAAGGATTCATATGTGGAGAAAACTATTTGGCCCCAAGATCTTCAATGATTATTTCCTTCGGTTTGAAAGTGTAAAATTATGGAGGTTCAGATTCTATCATCTCAGCCTGACCAGTTGGCACAAAAGCACCAGATGAATCAAGTCAACGAGGAGAATTGTTTCTAATTTCCTATTCTAGAGGAAGGCCTCAAATTATCCTTGATCTACGAGGATGTTGGTCAGCCCATTTGAGGTGTAAACTCTTGGTGGGACCATGATACACAACACCTTATTTAATACTATGATTATCGAGCAAACCACTAGAAAAATCCTATGAGCAAACTAGATACACAATGTGACCTTGCTAATATTCTGACTTAGGTGGATTAGGTCATGAGACCGCAATAGTCAATGAGTAGTGTAAGTACCTTCTTTATGGAGGAATGGGTTGATTAAGTCCCATGGACCAATGAATGAAGGAATGCAAAGAGGTTATCCAGACCTCCACTAACCATCCTTATCTGGTGCAAGTACCCTCGCTTCATGGGGCACCCTCCAATAGTACTAAGAAATATGATGTGAAATCCACCCCAGGTAGCATGGAAAGCCCCCGTAGTCACCTTTTGATATCCATAGGACTATCCACTAAGGTTACCAACTCATAATCAGTGTATGAGGGGTACAATCAACATTCAATATTGAACATATGGGAAGGGTATCTAAGACCGAAGCTTCAAAATCACTGCCTCTCATAGAGGTATCGCTACTAATGAAACCCCCAAAATACGATCACTCCACTATGCTTAGTTAAGCTCCAGAGGGGTCTCTCCTCGGCTCTCCTTCACATGACCTCATGTTTAGTTCCTGTGTTAGAGGAGGCTCCTAGCCATACCTATATTAATTTTGTATTTAGGCTCTCCCTAGCTCAGACTCCTATGTTTTTTTTGTGGCCTTGGAGAAATTTACTCTCCACTCTAAGCCAAGGCCCTAGCCTAAACTTGTTCGTTTACCCTATTAAAATGAAAATGTCTAATAAAATTTTAGTTAATCATTCATTTTAAGGGTTGTTCTTACTCAACAAAAGGTACATTTGAAACTTTGATGGTGTTTTTGACAGACTCCAAAATTAAAAGTAACTAAGAACACAATGTAGTTTCTTCAAATTAAAAAGGGATGCAACTATTCTTAAACAAACTCTTTTTCTTTTTGATGAAATAAAAACTATTTTCGTATGGAATATTTAGGACAATTTGATAAGAAAACTTATAATATTGTTTTGAAGACCAAATGCAATCAAAATGTAAAACTTGCAAACTAGGATTATTTTCTTTTTAATGGAAGGCTACCATTACCAAAGTATTATAACAATGTAACTACTTGAATTCTTAAATAACTAACTATTTTCTTTCAAATATGGAAGGAAAGGGTTCAATAAATGAGCAACAAGAAAGAAAACATATTTTTGTTCTTTTTCATTTTCAAAAGAAATAAAAAACAAAGGATTGCAATTTTTCTTTTTCCTTTTAGAAACAAGGAAAAGTAAGTATAGAGACCGAATGTGCTCAACCAAGAAACCATTGAAAACTCAGTGAGACTAGATGTTCAAACATACAAACAAAGATGACCTTCCAATCAACCTAACAAACCTTACACAAACCAGCTAAAGCAAGATATTTTTTCTTTTTTATGTATAAATTTTCAGATTCAAGAAAGTAAAATACAGAAAGAGACTCAGGAAACCCAAGCAAACTGAAAGAAACAACCACCACTTCCATATTCTACAACAAGATATTAAAACAAAAAAACATTTTTCACACAGGTACTCGACTATGTGCAAAAAAACTCATGGATATTTGTGGGTTGTAAGATTGCAATAAGTGGATGTATACGGCATGTAGAAGGGAAATACATGGATGGGTATGCAAATTTGCAAAAATTAAAAACCACAACAGAAAAAGGGGGCTTCCAGAAACCTGGGAAAGATCCCTAAGAGGCCAAAACTTTACATAAGAACTCAAGAAAATAAAGAAAACTACTAAAGGAATGAAGAAAACAACACACACTAGAAATTGACCCAAACTAGGAGCAAGTCCCTTGTATATTCACTAGTTCTGTTCCTAGGATATTTCCACCATGACCTTGGGTTGTGTCACGATAGAGTGAGACTGGATATAGAAGGTTAAATATACCCTCCCAATCAAACATGCAAATCAAGAATAACTAATTTTTCATAGAGAGAGATAGGCAAAGGAGAGAAAATAAGGTGTGCACCTTAAACCCTTCATCTAATGTCGATCCCTGCTCCTACTTCTTGAAACACTCCTAGTCTCTGTTGGTACACGCCTACAATAGGAGACCTTGATTGTGCTGCAATGAGGTAGTTATAGGTTCTAATATAATATATCAAATGTATATTACAAATAATATATGAAAAAACATTAACATATCAGATTGTAATGAAAAAAATGAACACAAGATTGCAGGGAAAAATACTCTTCAATTAATCAGCAAAATAATAGAGTTAGTTACAACCTGATGTTGCTTCTGGCACTGCTTTGGAACCAATCACCAGAGTTCCTCCTGAATTCCTTCAAGAACCAAATCAATTAAAATATTCCTCATATATTCCAATAAGGATAGGAATACACATTATAACTATATAAGATAGGAATCAACTCTGGAAAAGGAGTTTCCAGTTTGGGGGGAAACGTCTCAGAGGATGAAGGAGAAGGGAATCTTGCTCAATTTTCTCAGCATAACCTTGCACCAAAACTTTAACCTCATCATTACCCTAAAAGATGATTTTATACTCTCCCAAAGGGGTTGGGGGAGTTGAAATCCATTTTGTATGGGATATGGGACATTGGGAAATGATCCCAACCAAAAAACCCACCCGAAAACTCATAATTATTTTATTTTTCATTATTTTTTAGGGAATTTGCGTGTTGAAAACTACCAAATCCTGGATGTCCATGCTTTGCACAAAGGAAACCCAAAAATATGTTCAAAAGTCATGTTTTTTAGATCACTTAGATGAGGCAAGGTGGGATTTTGATTTCTCAAGCCAAAGGGAAGGGTAGGCCATAACACAAGTGCATAGGTGTGGCATTTTGGGATCTAAGAGTATCATTGTAAATACTTCAAGGCTTATTGTTCAGTCAACTTGTTGGAAATATCCATTAAACATAAAACACAATTACAGTGTCTATCAGTCATAGTCATTAAATATTAATAATAATTATAGACTTGGGGAAAAACATAAGGTTAGATTCCCCTCACCCTTAAAAGAAACACCATCCTCAGTGTTTTACCACTGTATAAATATGCCTTTTCATGGAATCCTCTAGTTCCATGTTCCCTCATATGATCCAAATTTCTTCCATCGCATCTTGACCTACACAATGGATTGGTTCCAAAGTAGTCTCTCTCCTTTGTCCAAGATGCATTGAGGCTCGAGTTGGAACTCTCCTTCTACTTCCACCTATATCATAGTCCAATAAATGACATGATCTTATAATAATGAATATATTTCTCTCAAATAGATACATGGAATACATTATGATCTCTAACAGTAGGAGGTAAAGCAAGATGATACGCCATCTGTCCCACTCTGTCTAGGACATCAAACGGTTCATAATAGCGATCTTCTAACTTGGTAAAAGTTCCCATTATTAGGGAGATCCTCTTGGGATTAACCTTGATAGACACATGATCTCTAACCTTGAACTGTTTATGAGTTATTTTGTTGTTAGCATAGCTCATCTTCCTATCCTGAGCCACTTTCAAATTCTTCCTAATTATGGCTATTTCCACTTCCATTTCCTTCAATATCTCAATTCAAAGTGTGATCATGTCTACCAGATTATCCCAACTGATTGGACCAATGCACTTTCTACAATACAAATCCTCAAACGGGCTCATTTTTAATGAGTCTTGAGAGCCATTATTGTAGGAAAATTATACCAAGGGTAAATAATCTTCCCACTTCTTGGGTTGGTGCATAACATGAATTCTTAACATAGTTTCCAACACTTTATTTACCCTCTTGGTTTGTCCATCTATTTTAGGATGGTAAGCAATGATAAAAACTAATTGTTTTCCAAATGCTGCAAATAGGATTTTCCAAAAAATTGATGTGAATTTAACATCTCGATCTGAGACAATCATTTTGGGCATACAATGCAATCTAAAAATATCCTTTATGAATATATGAAAAACATATATATCTTTATAAGTGGATTTAATTAAGACAAAGTGATCTACCTTAATCCATTTTTTCACCACCACCATGATTGTATTATTTTGTTTTGTTGTTCTTGGTAATCCTATAATGAATTACATGGAGATA
This sequence comes from Picea glauca, assembly GCA_000966675.3. Classification (NCBI taxonomy): domain Eukaryota; kingdom Viridiplantae; phylum Streptophyta; class Pinopsida; order Pinales; family Pinaceae; genus Picea; species Picea glauca. Next base: position 159,986 of record JZKD02S2144010.1, read on the forward strand.
GTCTGCAATTTCCACTTTGGAATCTGCATTGGCTACAACAATCCTGCTGGGTGTTGGTGCTCAACCTTAACTTCTTGGAAATCCAAATTCTTAGCAATATACTTTTCAATATCCTTTTCCATTCCTAGAAATAAATAAAATTCCCTTGCTATTGTTATCATATTTTGATAATTGAGATGACCCACATAAAGTGTCTTATGAAATTCATCCATTTTGAGGTTTTTCATCTCTGCTAAATTAGGTATTTATACCATGCTTTTTGTACATTAGCAACCCATATGTTGTGAGATGGTATCTCACATACTTTTTCCCTCTGGGATCTTTTTGCAATATTTATTTTATTAAAATAAAGTGTTCATCACTCTATAAAAGAAGTTTGATTCTTTGTTTGATATCAAATTCACAGATATTTGTGACTACCAAGTGTATCACTTGTACACTTTTGTTGAGTGAATCTGCCACTCGGTTTTCTTTTCCCTTAATATGCCTAATCTCAAAATAAAACTTGTTGATAGGTGTCATCCACCTATCTTGTTTGAAATTTATATGTGTCTTGTCAAACAAATATTTCATCCCATAGTGATCTATCATGAATACAAACCTCCTCCCAAGGAAACAATGTCTCCACATTTTCAAGGAATGCACAATGACTGCAAGATCTAATTCATGAGTAACATAATGTTTCTCATGCTCATTTAATTTTATTTATTCATAACATACCACATGTCCTTCTTGCATGAGAACTCCATCATGTCCTTCCTTGCAATCATATTTACAAACTACAAAATCCTTGTTAGGGTTTTCAATTTTCAAGATAGGGGAATTAGTTAGGAGATGATTCAACTATTGAAAGTTGATCTCAAATTTTGTTGACCATAAAAAATTCACTCCTTTTCTCTGCAATGAATTAATGGAGTGACCAATATTGGATAATCCCTTAATGAACCTCCTTTAATATCTAGCTAATCCCATAAATGATATTGCCTCAGATACATTTCTAGGTACTGGTCAATCCATGATTTCCTTGATCCTCTCTAGATCTACTGCCACTCCATCTTTTGAGAATACATGACCAAAATATTGGATTTTCCTCTTGAATAAATCACACTTTATCTATTTATCATATAGTTGGTGTTCCCTCAACACCTATAAAACTAATCTAATGTGTTTCTCATTCTCTTCCTTGGTTTAGGAATATATCAAACATGAACATGAGCATGAACTTTTCCAAATACTTGTTGAGAATATTTTTCATCAGACACATAAACATGGCTAGTGGATTAGTAAGCCCAAATGGAACCACTACAAAGTTGTAGTGTCCATACATTTTTCTAAAGAAAGTATTATGGATGCCTTCATCCCTAATTCTGACTTGATGATATCCATATATGATGTCTCTTTTTGAAAACATTGTAGCCCTTGTGAGATGACTACAAATATCATGAATTCTTTACAGTGGGTATTTATTCTTGATAATAATCTTATTTTTAACTATTTTTATTCAATACGTAGCTGTGAAGTACCATGTTTTTTCTTTAAAAACAATGTCGGTGCTCCCCATGTGGACACACTCGGTCTAATATACCCTTTATCTAACATATTTTTTAATTGTACTTTTAATTCCACCGACTATGGTTTGCTCATCCTATAAGGCACTTTATATGCCAATATTGTTCCTAGTGTCAGCTCTATGGAAAATTCAATGTCTCTCTTAGGAGGTAATCTAGCTACCTCATCTGGAAACTCATATCTGAAATCATGCAAAACTAGGTGGTATTCAATTTTTAGCTTGTTTGTATATGTTAAATTTAACACTTGTATTGCATACAAGGGGAACCCTTTTCGACTATCCTTCTTGATTTGCAGTGTTAATATCTGCCTTACTTACATAGGCTTATGGATGCCATGTAGCATCATGTAGTTTCCATTATCATCCTCACAATCCAAGGTCTTATTAAAACAATATAGTTTTTCTTTGTGGGTAGCCAACCAGTCCATACCTATCAACATGTCATATGACTCCAAAGATAATATATTCAAAGTCACTTATGTATGTATTCCATTCATTTCAAATGAACAAGATTTAATCACCTTTGACACCTTCTTCTTGGTTCCTTGGCTAGATGAACTGATCATGATTTCACATGATTCAAAAACTTGGGGGAAAATATAGCTAATATTAGAACCAAGGTCAATTAAAATTGAAATGGATCATTTGGCAATTATACCTTCTAGCTCCACCACTAAAGCTTGGTGGTTTGCATGTCGATTCTTGATAGTTTCATAAATTCATGGCACATTTGTATCTATCAATGGTAGTATTAGCATCCTGAACATTGTATATTATATTGCTACCATGATTCCTATGAGGGTAGTCTCTCAATAGATGTGCCTCACCACAACCGTGGAATTGTAGAGGTCCTTTCTTTTCCTCTTCCATTTTCTCCTCAATTTTCTCTGTAGGATTGTTCCCACTTTGAGAGGGAAACAATTTTTTGTGCACACTTCTAGTCGGATGATTGGAATGAGAACCTCATTTTGGATTCTTGTATTGGGATGGTTTAAATCCCTTCTTCTGGTATTTGTACCTATCCTTGTTTCTGTAGTCCTTGAGGAGCTCTCTCCTATGCTTAGATTGATCCTAATAACATTTGTATTTTCAGATTATGTCCTCCAATGTCTTAGGCTCATCAAATTCAATTATGTCATGATAAGATTGTGGAAATCCATTGAGGAAGTGATATATTCTCTCTTTCTCATCCATAATATAAGGAATGTGTCTTAGCAGCTCTAGAAACATTTTTTCATAAGAATCATGGTAAGTTTTCCTAAATTTTGTTCATGGAGTTCCTTGATATTGCCATCATAGTACATTTCTAGTAAGTACGCCTTCCTAAAAAACCTTTCAAACTATTTCCAGGTTATATTACTCTCCTTCATTCCTTTAAAATTCTTGAGATCTTCCCACCAAATGGAAGCCCCTCCATTCAAATTATATATGGCTACCTTTACCTTCATATTTTCTTATTATTTATGCACTCAAAAAACGTTTTTAATACCAATAGTCATGCCTCTACCCCTTCTCCCTTTTTTGATCTATCCATCAAAAGTAGGCGGTTTTTTTTTCTTGAATTCTTCTATCATGGAACTATGATAATGTCTTCTTGAGCTTATTCTTAGGAACACTTGACCCAATCTCATTTCTAGACAAATAATCTATAGTGGTATTTGTTATCACACAAGTTGTAGGTTGGGAAAATCCCAACCCAAACCACAATATGGTGACAACTAAGAGAACACCTACCCACTGTCACCTTAGATAAGTATTCCCATCACTTTAGATATGGAGTAATCACCTAAAGGGGGGAATCCCAATGACCCTAAGGATAAATGAGGTGGAAAGTGAGATGATGAGATGAATTCCCCTATAGGTCAAGTTTCGATGTATAATATGTCTTTGATGGCACATATCATAGGTGGTTTAAGGTTGCCAAATATTTGGGTACTTGCGGAAAGTGTTTGTACCTTCCCGAGACACAAGAAAATCTAACTATGCATGTAACATGTTAAGTGGTCAAACAAGTTAAGATTATTGTCCCTAATTGCAGTAGTAAACATAGATAAATATCAGCTATGAAATCAAGTAACTATTTCATATTAAACCACTTAAAGCATCAAATATTAGTTGAGCTATGAAGCATTAAACATGTAGATAAGTTCTCAACACTTTAGCACAACTTTAGGTGGTATTAGATGGCTGTTATGATAATTTTTCAAACTATATTTATGCTATACAAGTGGTTGTAGGAGTGATTTTCTACAACATAAAATTTTAATTATGAAAATAAGCAAGTAATCCAACCAAAAGTTCACCAACTAGCAACACAATAGAAATAATGGGTTACTAGCAAATTTCCATAGTCAAATTGCAAGTTAAAGTCGAGAAAATAAGATGTTTTCTTGCAGACCTAATAGCTATATATTTTAAGTTTTTATAGATATAATAAGAACAATATAACTAATATTCCCTAGAGGGTTCAACAACCTCAAGGCATCCACAAGAGATTCCAACTTGAACAAGATTGATATCTCACCAAAGCATGTTTACCAAAGCAAACAATTTGTTTCTCCAATGCAAAATTTCATATTAGTACCTTCAAAATATGGGTGAAGGAGTCCTTAAAACACAAGTCATATCAATAATATCTCTAGGGGTTTAAATCCTCTTACTCCCTAGGTTATGCCAATCACACTAAGGTAAATCTAGGAGGGTATACACACTTGTATTCCTCCTAGCAACCCTTACCAAAGAAAATGACTTATGAACATAGAAATTAATATGAAGCTTAATGGTGGGTGTATGAAACATACTCCTCCTATGGTTTCAACCAACAATAGCCAAGAAGAAGAAAGGAAGAACTAAGAAATTCATATTTTCCATACAAATTCCAAGAAAGATGCAAGATCAAACCCTAGTTCACCAAACATTTACCTTTCAAGAGCAAGTAAAGAAACATCCAAGAGGTGTGCACCGCTTATCCTCATCCATTCACCAATATATAATACCAAAAATCATTTGCAAGAGAGAGAGATACCAAAAATGCTCAAGTATAGCTAAAATTTCATCCATTAGTCTTATCACAATGGGAGAGCAATGATAAAAATGAATTAGAGATGAACTGTATTTATACAAATCATCTGAGACATAGTTTGTCCACATAAATTAGGGTAAACCAAAAAATAAGAGGAAAAAACCCTTATTTTTCCCCTTTATACAAAATAATACTTTTTAATTCATAATTTTCACATAAGGTAAACCATAAAATGAGACGACAGCCTTCTAGGGTGATGTTTTGGCACTTTTTCAAGTCGTTGGAGTAGGAGATGAGCGTGCTAGGCCTATAAAGGCAAAGTGTATTCAATCCAACCATCTCCTCCATGATCCAAGGCTTCTCTCCTTCAAATGTTCCAAATGCATCATTATGAGTAAATAAAATAGCCACCTAAGCATGTGCATCCAAAAACACCTCATCAAATTAAAAAATTTCTTAAAGGCCCTATGAAACTTACCAAGTTTAGGTATTGGAGGCTTGACAAGGTGACCTATTCGGTGAATCATCCCCTAGGTCAAGGAGTGTTTCATGTTTGGAACCCCCCTATAAGACATGTGGAAACAATTATATGGATGGGGGAAATAATTTTGGGCATGGGGTTGATGACATACAAGGGACCATAGTGTCTCATTTATGAGTGCCTTTGAAGAGGGTGTGTTCAATGTTCATTTCAATGCATTTTTTTTCCAAACCCATTTAATGTCATTAATTAATTAATAATCCAAAACCTTGGGTAATCCCTATTGGTGAATCGATTATATTGGGGGTCGGTACCACAAGGCCACTTGAATATATAGGTACATAGAGTGTCATATGTAAGGAAAGGAATGGACACTGCATAAGTGTACACACCTCAACAAGTGGGGACATTTATATAATGTTAACTTTCTTTTGCAGTTATTTGATTTTTTAGTATAAGTGTTTCATTTCTCTCAAACCTGTTTGGGTGAGAATATGGAGGACTCATAATAAGGCTTTTATCTTTTGCCAGCTATCTCCCCTCAGAGCCTTCAACCCCTTCTTCCCATGAAATGAGGGACAACCCCTTCTTCGGTCAATACACCCGAAAATCCCAAAAGGTAAGGAGATGAGGGGATATAGTATGGAAAGTGACAAGTATGGTCAAGAATGGAACGATGACTTGTCAAGAGGATCTCCCAGTAGAAAACCCATCCCTAAGGGTGACCACTTGCTAGGCACAATGTCAACCACCAAGGTGAAACAGGGTAAATACCATAAGGTATAAGCAGGCGTTACATAATCAAAAGCAATTCTAAATGCAACAAACTCAAATGCCTCAGATATTGAAATGAAAATCACCATAATACCTGGCTTGTGCCTCATGGATCGAGACCCAATGTCTTCTAGAGGCCAACTGATGTCGTGGATATTGTCATGATGAACCTGGAGTTGTGGTGGTGATGTGAGTACATGTCTGTGCAAGGGGATATTGTTGGTCAAACTGTCTCTCAGTACTCCATGTTTTCAACTTGAGGGCCTCGAGACATCATCTCCTTATTATCCCTAGGAGTTGGGGATAATGCATGGCTCCTACTTACGAACATGTGATCTCTATAGAATGCATGAGAACCAAAAAATATCGTAGTGGACATGTGACTATAGTGAAACATAATACTATAAAATCTAGGGTGGTTCTATCACCCTTAATCCTTATATATCAAAACCCAAAATGAAACTAATCTAGAAAAGAAAATTTTAGCATTTTTTTCAAAAAAATCTAAACTAAACATGAAATCAATATGAAAGTAAAGAAAAATGAAATATGAAATGCAATTAAACTATCATGGACAATCAATATGAAAATGCAAGGAAAGAAATATGACCTACCTATTTATCTGGGGCCCTGGGGCCCTGAAGATTTGGTCCTGAAATGTCAAGTGAATTTGTACAACCATTGCAACCACTTGTTCATAATTTCATCAAGGAATATCCTCTTGTGATTAATCATGTGAAACAACAAGGATAAGTCCATCACATAATAATAATTAGAATAAATAGACATACAGTCATGAAGATGGGTGGGAGGGAGGAAATCATGTTGGAGAGAATGGCCACAATCCTAATAAATTAATCTATGAAAAGGGATACCCTATAAGGATGATTCCTCATCTTCATCCTCCTTTAGCACATCAATGTTTCCTGAAGAATGAGAAGAGATGAGAGATTGAAACAGAACTCAATGATTTCTTATAGAAGAAGAAAAGAAATATGGGATTGTCTCATGTCTGGAGAAATAAAGACGTTGCCTCTTCATCCGAGAATCACTAAAAAAATATTCAAGATGAAAATACTTTCTCTTTGTAGAGTGAGCCTTCGACTAATCTAGGATGGCCATGACCCGATATCCATAAATATATGAGCATGAAGGTGGATGAAAGTACTCATAGAGAAATTATGCATCCCTAAAAGGATATGCATCACAAATCCCAAGGAATGGTTGAAAATCACTCCGAGTATGTTGTGACAAGTCACCCTCGAATGGAGTGAACAAATATGTAACCATAGCATCATCAGGCTGCCAAACATCTGAACCATATACGCATGAATAACAATCCTCTAAAAATAAAATGTCAACCCATTTTTCTTGATAGCTACCTTCAACTCCATAAATGCGATCTCTATCAATAATGAAGTAACCCACATCCCATCTATGTCTTCAAACCTGTATGAAATCATAAATTTGTAGATCAACCCTGTCTGAGAGGTACTTCACAAAAACATCTACATCATTAGGAATAATCACTTCTTCATCTTCATGTGTAGGAAGAAAATAGGGATGAACAACTTTATCCTCTTAAAACATGAGCATGGATACCAATGTCTCCTTTTGCTCATATGGATGTCTCACTTCATTAGGGTCTTCCTTTTCCTAGTAGATTTATTCATGGATCAATTATTCTTCATCCTCGATAGATCAAAGAACTCACCATAATGATCTTGATCTCTAACAAGTTTGCATACTTCTTTGGGCATGAAGAGTGGTTAATCATCATTTGGGAAGATTTCCTAGTACCCATACTTCTCGTTCACATCATCAAACAATGATTTTACTCCCTAATAAGCAATGGAAACCTCCCAGGCTATGTTTAGGGTAGGATTTTCCTCATAGCTCTCAAGGATAGCATCATATCATTCTTCTCTTTATTCACAGAACTTGATCAGAAAGTCCTTGGTGGGACAAAGTTCTATGAGTTGTTCACACAAATCAATTCTTTTTCTATGCTTTCCTTGAGGCACTCGAAACTTTTCTCATTACTGTCATCAACTTCTTTTCTTTCAAGTATTTTTTCAACAAAATATAGAAGAAGAGTTTATCTTGAACGTTCAATAGGATCAAGGTTGAAACCTTCTCTTGAAAAAACATCCTCCAGGTCATGAATTGTCTCTTCAAGAATTTGAGCTTTCGCTCCCCAATGTTTAAGGAAATCTCTAATGAGGATTGTTAAACAAGATATACTTCTTGGCTTGTAAGAATGCTTGATACAATCCTTTTGTTCACTTCCCAAGGAAAATAAAAAACCTTGTAGGCATACATCCTCATGTTGTGCATTCTCATGGTAGATGCACTTGGTAAACTCAACAACATGTGCTACAGTCGAACATGGATTACCATCAAACTTCGAGATAACATCCAACTAGTTTATCGGGCAGTTGTTTGGATACTCTCCAATAGACTTAACATCGAAGGATTTGTATGTCTCATGGAAGCACCATAGAGACATGCTTTCATTACTTAGGGTAATACCTCAATGGAGTCGCCAAATGAGCTCAAGGCTCATCAAAATAAGAAAATGGAAAGGGAAATTCCCTCAGGTGGAGTCTCTAGGAAAGATTATGGGAAATGGATTTGGGATCAAAGCTTGCCAAAGTGTCATTAGGCCACAAAACAGGATTCAAAATCCTCCCCAGTAACAGTGCCAAAATGTTATCACGCAATTTGTAGGTTGGGAAAATCTTGACCCAAACCCCAATATGGTGACAACTAAGAGAACACCTACCCATTGTCACATTATATAGGTATTCCTGTCACTTTAGAGATGAAGTAATCACCTCAAGGGGGGAATCCCAAGTGACCCTAGGGGAAATGAGATGGAAGATGAAGATATGATGAAGTTTCCCCCTATAGGTCAATGATAGAAGGTAAAAGGGGCTTGAAAAGAGTCTCATAGATGGTGGAAGATATACCACAGTATAGAATACTGGCCAATAAGTGATTGTACCTTCTCGAGACACAAGGAAAACAAAGATACAAGCCCAACAATGTGTTGGACAAGAAATTTAATCTCGTTGTCCCTAATTGCAGAAATAAACAATGATATATATCAACAACAAAAGGATACTAAGATATTCAAATAAAGTTTCTAAAATTCTAGTTAAGGATGCAAGAGACAAGCTAGTAATGACTAGTTTAACTCAATTATTGATGCATGAAATTTTAGCAACAAGATAAGGTTGTCATAAAAAAGTACTGCAAAGATAATTATCATGATTATGGCTGAAGCACACAAGTTTTTACAAAAAGGAAATCAACCACCAGAACTTGCCAAAAATCCACCTAAAATTTGCGTTGAAATTGATAGATTATAGGGGCAAATTTCTAGCATTTTTTTACGGTTGGTTTATGAGTTATTAAGAGATTTGTTTTAGGGTTTCTGCATATTTAACCCATGGGCTCCATGTAGTACTTGGTGAACTGGGAATGAATAATAGTGGAGGTGTGGAGGAATTAGGTGAATATGGAGGGCCAATAGAGGTAGATGGACAACCGTGATAAGTGGGAGATGATGGATGACTAGACCATTTGGGTGAATCTTTATGATGCTTGGGAGTTGGGTACTACTTTTTCTGGGTTCATCCCATAATGGAGTAGCCAGATGAGCATTAAGAAAATATTATCAAGGGGTGAAGGGGAACATCCTTGCAGTGGAGTTACTAGGAAATCTAGGGGAAGGCTTTGGGATAGCTTGCCAAAGTGTCGTTAGGGTTCAGAAGAGGATTCGAAATCCTCCTCGGTAACAATGCCAAAATTTTATTGCACAAGTTATAGGATGGGAAAATCCCTACACAAACCAAAATATGGCAACAAATAAGAGAACCTACCCATTTTCACCTTAGATAGGTATTCCTGTCACTTTAGAGATGAGCTAATCACCTCAAAGGAGGAATCCTAGTGACCCTAGGGGGAAATGAGACATAAAGTGAGATGATGAGAGGAATTCCCCTATAGGTCAAGTTCCTATGTGTAATATGGCTTTGATTCCATGTATCAATTTTTTTTTAAGGTTTCTAAGTCTTTGGGTACCTGCGGAAAGTGTTTGTACCTGCTCGAGACACAAGAAAATCCAAGTATGCAAGTAATATGTTAAGTGGAAAAGAAAGTTAATATTTATGTCCCTAATTGCAAAAGTAAACAAAGATATATATCAGCAAGGAAATCAAGTAAATATTGCAGATTAAACCACTTAAAGCATCAAATATTAGTTGAGGTATGAAACATAAAACATGTAGATAAGTTCTCAACACTTTAGCACAACTTTAGGTGGTATTAGATGGTTGTTATGATAAGTTTCAAGAGAATATTTGTGGAATTAAAGTGTCTGTAACATTCATTTGCCACATTAACAACTTTTACCCATGAAAATAAGCAAGTAATCCAACCAAAATTTCGCCAACTAGCAACACAATAGAATTAATGGGTTACTAGAAAATTTCCAGAGTCAAATTGCAAGTTAAAGTCAAGAAAAGAAGATGTTTTGTTGCATCCATAATGTCTATAGATTTTATGTTGTTGTAGATATAATAATACCAAGAGAACTAATATTCCCTATAAGGTTTAGCAACCTCATGTGATCCACAAGAGACTCTAACTTGAACAAGATTGATATCTCACCAAAATACGTTTACCAATGCAAACACAAACACGTTTACCAATGCAAACAATTTGTTTCTCCAATGCAAAATTTCAGATAAGTGTCTTAAAAATATGGGTGAATGGATCCTTTAAAACACAAGTCATATCAACAATATCCCTAGGGGTGTAAATACTCTTACTCCCTAGGGTATGTCAATCAAACTAGGGTAAATCTAGGAGGGTATACACACTTTTATTCCTCCTAGCAACCCTTACCAAAGAAAATGAATTATAAACATAGAAATTAAGATGAAGCTTAATGGATGGTGTATGAAAAGTACTCCTCCTATGGTTTCAACCAACAATAACCAATAATAAACAAGAAAGAACTAACACATGCATATTTTTCATACCAATTATAAGAAAGATGCAAGATCAAACCCTAGTTCACCAAGAATTTACCATTCAACAACAAGTAAAGAAGCCTCCAAGAGGTGTGCACCACTTAGCCTCATCCATTAACCAAGATATAACACAAAAACTCATTTGCAAGAGAGAGAGAGATACCAAAAATTCTCGAGTCTAGCGAAATTTCCAGCCATTAGTTTTCTCACAATGAGAGAGTTATGATAAAAATGAATTAGAGATGATCTCTATTTATACAAATCATCTAAGACATAGTTTGTCCAAATAACGTATGTTAAACCATAAAATAAGGGGACAAAACCCCTTATTTTTCCCCTTTACACAAAATAATATTTTTTAATTCATAATTTGCACATAAGGTAAACCCTAAAATGAGATGTCACCCTTGTAGGGTGTTGTTTTGGCATTTTTGCAAGTCTTTGGAGTAGAAGATGAGTGCACTAGGCCTCCAAAGGCCAAGTATCTTAAAGCCAACCTTCTCCTACATGATCCAAGGCTTCTCTCCTTAAAATGTGCCAAGTGTCCTCAACCACCACCAAAACCCTAGCCCTAACGTGACGTCAAGCCTTCAAGGGTGACATTTTGGCCTTCTTAGGAAATTTGTTTGGGTAGTATGGGATAGGTGTGATAGTCCAAGGTGCCTTTAGGCCTCCAAAGGCATGTCATTTTAATCCAGAGTGTGGGACCTTGGAATCCAACCTGTGGGCTTCAAGCCCCATGGAAGTCCAAGCTAGGCTTGTTCTTCAAAAACTCTCCACTAGCTAGGTCCTGCAAAGACAAATGGATACGTCATCCAAGGATATCAAGTAAAATGCATCATGATGAGTAAATAAAATCAACAGAAGATCCACCTAATCATGTGCATCAAAAACCACCTCATCAAATTAAACAATTTCTTAAACTCCCTATGCAACTTACCAAGTTTAGGTATGGGAGGGTTGACAAGGTGACCTATTGGGTGAATCGTCCCTTAGATCAAAGAGTGTTTTCCACTTGGAACTCCCCTCTAAGACATGTGGAAATGATGATATGGATGGGGTAAAGAATTTTGGGCATGGGGTTCATGACATACAAGGGACCGCAGTGTCTCATTTATGGGTACCTTTGAAGAGGGTGTGTTGCACCTTCGTTTTCAATGCATCTTTTTTCGAAACCCATTTAATTCCATTAATTAATTAATAATAAAAAACATTGGGTACTCCCTATTGGAAAATCAATTAGAATTGGAGGAAGTGCCACAAGGCCACTTGAAGTTGGAGGTACACAAAGTTCCATATGCAAAGAAAGAAAGGGACACCACATAAGTGTACACACCTCAACAAGTCGGGACATTTATATAATGTTAATTTGTGTTTGCAGGTCTTTGATTTTGTAGGAGAATTTTTTCATTTCTCTCAAGACCTCTCTGGGCGAGCATATGAAAGGTTCATAATTAGGATTTTATATTTTTCCATTTATCTCCCCTATGGGCCTTCAACCCCTTCTTCCAATGAAATGAGGGACAACCCCTTCTTGGGTCAATACACCTGAAAATATTGAAAGGTAAGGAGATGAGGGGATGAAGTATGGAAAGTGACAAGTATGGTCAGGAATGGCACGATGACATGTCAAGGGGACCTCCCAGTAGAAAACTCATCCCTAAGGGAGACCACGTACTAGGGAACAATGTCAACCACCAAGGTGAAACAAGGTAAAGAGAATAAGGTTCAATGAGACATTACATAATCAAAAGAGATTCTAAATGCAACAAAATCAAATGCCTCAAATATTTAAATGGCACTCACCATAACACCTGGCTTGTACTTCATGGATCAAGACCCAATGTCTTCTAGAGGCCAGCTGATGTGGTGGATACCATCGTGATGAACCTGGAGTTGTGGTGGTGAGGTGGGTCTTTGTCTATGCAAGTGGACATTGCTGGTAAAATTGCCTCAAGTGTTATTCCATGTCTGCAACCTAAGGGCCTCGAGACATCATCTCCTTATTTATCCCTAGGCATTGGGGATAACAACCTTCTCATTAAATGATTATGTTGAAGAATCTAATTTTCTTTTATCCATCCTGGCGTTCTTGTGCATATTCCTTGAGGAAATATTTTATGTGTTACTATGAACTGGCCCATGCTTTTGAATTTCTGATGGGATCTACCACTTTTCATATTGTTGTCTTCATGCATTGCTAGCAGTCGGTCCTTGTTGTAGGAACTTTTGAATTTCAGACAAACTTTGTTGTAACACTGCATTTAACTATGTCTTCTTCTCTTGTGCTCTGATGAGATTTTTATTGTCATCCCTGTAACTTGTCAATTGATCATTTCTTCTTCTCTTGGTTTCTGCCAAAGTTGGGGAAGTTTCTTTAGCCCTTCTATCATCAGATTCCTCGTCCCTAAACTGAGAGGTCTCTTCCATTGTCTAGTTGTGCCAAATTCTTGCAATTATTATTCTCTTCTCAATATATTCTATGTGATAAAATAGAAGGCCACTATTAGTCAAGTCATATTTCAAATTTATATACATTCTCCCTATCCCCATGAAGGCTGCAACCAGTCTTAACAATTCCAAAATCAGAAATCCATTCTTTCTATCAATTATACTTAGAAATTGCTATTAGCGGACATTTTCATGATAAGATATAAACATTCTATCATTGTACAATTATATAAGAGATGGATTAAATGTGATTACTTCCAAATACATTAGAGTTCAATAGGCTCCTTTATCCTCTACAATTTTAGATTTTTGTAACAAGGTTTCTATCCCATTCAAGTCTAGAGTTTGAATTCATCTCTAATACCACTCTATAGCACACCCAACCCTGTAGAACTTACTTAGAAAGGTGGAATGTCAAAATTCCTAACTCACTCCCAATATTCTCTCTCAAGTATTTTCCCTAGATAATATAATTTTCTCCGTAAGAGCCTTCCAACAACAATAAACATGCTAAGATCTGAGTTTGGGATCAAACATTATGGTCCCTTGAAGCTTCTACGTTAATCTTCCCGCTATCCTCTTCACCTCCACGTGGATCATTGTCATCTAAGCGAGCTGGAAGGGAAGGAATGTATGTGTTGATGTGGCAGCGACGTTCCATATAATGTGGAATGAACCAAGTCTGAAGCCGAGGAAAATCTCAACGAGATCTTATGCGAAATTCAACTACATCGGGCAGTCGGTCCCAACCGAGATCATTGATGGATATTCGGTCAACCTATCCTACTCAGGACGCAAGTCGCTCATCCTCCACCAAAATTTCTGAAAACCTCACTTCCAACAAATCTAACGGTCATGATCGAACCAGAACAACAAACGATATCTTCGCGGTCTAATGGTCATGATCGAACCAGAACAACAAGTGATTTATGTTTTTTTGTCATTCATATTTTATTATTGAATTCTTTTAATTTACATTATATGTAAAGTCTAGGTCTTTTTTTTTACATATTATCGTATAGGTATGTTCACGAATGGGCAGTGAGATAAGCTCTGCCATAGTATTTTAATGGCCAAATCTCTAATTTGCAAGTGAGTTTACTATAATTTTATAATTTTATTGGATCCATATTTATGAGTGTTTATTTTATGGTTATAATATATTCATTGAATCATATGTTTGATTTATACATCTTAAAAGTTATTTATGAGTGTTTATTTTATGGTTATAATATATTCACTGAATCATATGTTTGATTTATACATTTTAAAAGATTTATTTGCTTTAATATTTTGGGGGTTTAATAAAGCTCCACATGCTTTGGGATTTTATGAAAGTATGTGATATTATTGTATTGAAATACACTTTTAGCCATAATCCTAATGTTTTTTGTGAATTTTTTTCATTTTTGAAACATTGAAACATATATTTTATAAATTTGAAAAGTTTATTTAACTAATGTAGATTTAGAATTCTCTATCATAGTTTTTAAACTGGAAACACTTATTTTTGTTTTCAAATGTATTTTTAATCTATTATTTGATAATAAAGAAATTGATTGTAGAGGAGAATAACTAATTATTTTTAGTTTATTGGGCAAATTCAAAGTCCTAGTACAACCTAGATCTTAAAAAGTTGAAAAGTTAGACATGAATGGAGTGGTTTGTTATATTTTAGCATTATTATCTTTAAATATGAAAAAATAAAAATTTCTGTTATTTTAAATGAACAAAAATTGTATATAGAATTTTTTTTTTATATTTTTATAAATTTTTAATTAATTCATTTTTTTTTAATCTTTTAAAATTATATACATTATTTTTTAGCATACAATTCCATCAATTTTAACCTATTTAAAACACTAAATTCCAAAAATACTTTGTAAAAAAACCAATATAACCTACTCTAAAATCAACACATCATCGACCTTAAATTTGTGTTCTATAAAATAAAATAATAAAATTAAAATGAAAAAAAAAAAATTCATTTTTCTAAATAAAATCATTTTTTAATAATCAAGTTTTCTAACTATTGGTATTTAACATATAATGATTTAGTATTTTTTAATCATTGGGTTATTTCAATCTTTCGAATGAATTCTCTTTCAAGAAGTCAGCATTGAAGCTTCATTAAGCATATGTTGAAGCATCCTTAAAAGGTGTACATAAGGCCTCTTTCAAAGATATAGATTAAACATATTTTCAATGAACCTAATTGTTTATTAAGTTATCTTTGAACTCGTGAACATGTACTTTTGAAATGCCCGGATATTTCATCCATTTACTTTCCATATGTGTATATGCATCTTTCAATATACTCCAACTCCAATGTTTCATTGACCAATTTTCAAAAACATGTATGAAGACGATTTAAAATGGCATGATGGTTTATTGGGATGCATTTGAACTTATCATTCAATATTTCAAATGATCCCAATGGCTCATTTAGATCTCTTTTCACTTTAAATGATCACATCTTTTCAGAGACCTTGACAATTCACTGGGCTTTATCAAGGAGAAATGCAACAAAGATAACCTAAAATGGATAGTATTTGTGGGAAAGAACATATATATTGTTGTATTAATAATAATGGAAAAGATTATAACCAGAACCTTGATGTTGTGAAGTCTCTCCTAATGATTCATTTCCCCAACATACATCCTTTGCTTTTATGTGTTCTAACACCATAGGTTTGATACCAGTTTATCTAGGTCAAAAGTCACCTTAACAAAGCAGAAGCTAAATCCATGATTGACCACTATTCATGATTACCTTTCTTCATGACAAACGCTTCCTTTTATAGATTTGAAAAGGAAGGGATGAGAAGGTTAGGATCCCACCAAATTAGGAATACGAGTGAGATCTAAACCGATCAGAGGACACCTCATCCTCAAAGTTTCTATTCTAGAAACGTCTCAGATTTCTTCTTTTTTCCTTCGTACAAACAATCTCACACCCTATGAATGAGAAACATGCATCACTATCACATGATATTGTGTTGCAACATGCAACATTCACTGATGTTGCAGGTTGTAAGGGAACACAATGTGACACATTCATAAATTATGGTTTTTAAAGGAAATTTCCATAGTTTCATCTCTCTAGGAAAGGTTTTTCTTCTGTCTTCTTCAGGGATTAAGGAAATAACCCTTCGAATGAAAAAGGGTAGGTGCACAACATCAATGGTCATGTGTGTGACAAAAATAATGTGTAACAAAATCCCCCAGAAAGTATGAAGTTATAAAATGAGTGATAGCCGAAATACTTTGTCGTGTGGGTGTTGAAACAAGGAACACATCAATCAGAAACTTGTCAACAGCAAAAAAGGAGTTATAGTACAATAATATATATCATCACTGAGGTAGGAATTCCCATACTCATAATACAAGTGACTCAAAGCATACGTGTCGACATGCAAAGATCCATTTCAAGTAAGATAGGTCATAGCCACCAAAATACACCGTGGATCCATGTCATTATGACTCAAATCTTAACATAGCCTCCAAAAATGCATTGTGGATCTATGTCATAAAGACTCAAATTTGAACAAAGACACATGACATACATCGATCTATACAACAATACATAATCAAAATAATCCATCACAACCTGGATCTATCAGATAGGATCCAGGGTGTTTATCTCTATTGTTCCAAAGTATGAATCTAACTACGTGAATAAAGGTGTCGAATTCGAACATGGTAGAAACCGTATGATTACCGGTCAATGATGAAAATCGTTAACATATGAAAAAGGATCCATCAATAATGATGATGTACCTTAAGGTACATAAGTACATTCTATTGAGTACAAATATATGATTTGATGTCGAACAACCATAAAATAATTCGATCAAAGGTCAATGATGAAAACATGTCATTGAAGGAGAGGAAAATTTCCATTGAGGCATGCAAGCTCCAAGGTATTGAAGGGTTTTTGAACCAATTTACCAGATAATGTGTTGAAGTTGATAGGAAGTGATTCATTGCAGGAGGGCCTTGATTAATCCCCCATCAACGATGCAAAACAGGTACAAAGATTTGAAGTATATAAGAGCACAAAGAAATTTAGGACTGACTCAGGGATGGATGATGATATTGAAATATTAAGGATTATAGAACTGAATGACGTGATAGAAGGATTTCTAGGTTGAAATTCTCTTGAAAATATTGATGACATGACAACTATCTTGGAAACAATGACACAAAAAGAGGATCACAGACCAAAGTGTAAAATTATAAAGGAGTATGATCAACCAGAGATGAGTGGATTTCCCAACCTTGACACAAGGAGTGAAAGGATGTCATGTTCAAGAACAACTTGCTTCCATATAATTAATAGATATTTAATACATATTCCCTTCCCAATTTTCCCCCACCATTTCTGGCGAGTAACTGTTTATTTTTACACAATATTGAGAAGGATAACATATGCTTGTAGTATAAGCTCATCCTTTGGATGAGTCCTTCAGAGTATTTTTAACGAACCCCAGGAAGGATTGGTTGGGTCCCATATGGGTATTTCAATGTATGCTTTACAAGTCCAAAGAAAGTAAACTGGGTGGTTTTTTATGTTTAGGGAGTTTGAAAAAACACTTAAATAGAAATCCAATTAAATTTTTCATAAATTTAGTCTCCCAGGCCCGAAAAGGTATAAAATAATACCTAGGAGAACTTTTCTAGCCATGATTGACTAGAGTATTATTTTTTTGTAGATAATCTGATGAGACCGAAAAAGGGATAAACTATCGCTCGAAAGACACCCTTTCAAATACTTTAATGAGCATGAAAGGAGACAATTTAACTTGGCAATATTTTCTTGTTTAGAGAGTCTGAAAAGAGCTTAAAGAAGACTTCAAAGAGTTCATTTTTTGTATGATTTTTATGAGTCTGAAAAAGTGATAAAAGTATACTTGGTAAACTATTCTTTTGTATTTACGAGAACGAGAAAGAAGAAATACTAAGCTAGGTATTATATTCTCGTGTATTTACAAGCACAATAAAGAACAAATATTAAGCTCGAGATTGGTTTCATATTTACACAATATTGAAACAAAGTAAAACTATGCTTGGATAGGTTTCAATTTTTCACGATCTTGAAACTAAAACCTAATTGTTCTCAGAAATTTCAAACATAATGTCCAAAGGTTTCAAGGGATACCCATGGGTGGTTGGGAATTTCTCCCCAGCTTAAGAAGCTATCAACTTAACTCCAACATGAGGTCTAGAGGCCGGAGACATGCCCCCCAAGCTTTGTTTTGCTTGCAAATTGTATGTGGTCACCAATTTTGTACCTGATTAGACTCTTGTATAGTAATAGGTAAATGGTCACCAGTGGAAGAAAGAGGATCAACTAACATAGTCATATGAAATGAAGGTTCAATCATGAGATCCAGTAAAGGACTCAAATAAATCAGAGCGGGGGGTGGAGGTCTGTTGCATTTTTTAATGAGATTGAGACCGAAAAAAAAATATGTTCATGGCTGGTTGTTTCATTTTTTAACGAGATGCGAGAGAGAAAGAAAAACTATGCTCATTGCTTCATCTTGATAATGTCTTCAAAGAGGACAGTCCTTTGGAAGGAATACATGTCAAGGGACATACCTCAATCATGGATTCCAGGAGATCTTTGTTGGACAAAAGAACAATTCTACTAAAGGAATACATGTCGAGGGCCAAAATAGGGGTAGGGTGATCAAGCTCTAATAACCATATCTAAGAGATCACCATGTCAACTACTAGATCTAGGTCAGAAGAATTCAAACATACAGTGAGGTGCTTGTTATCATTTTAATTTGAATGCATGGGACATGATTCCACATAATTAACATGTGGCAGGGGGGATACCACTATATTGGGAACATTTAGGGAAGTCAGATCGTCGACAGTCATACGATGATCAGGCCTAATAAATGAAATTTGATCACTAGTCACAATGTTTCCATTATGAGGAAAATACATCACTTGAAAGAGTGTGGACATAATATCTTTCATAGTATAAAAATAGTCTTGCCCAAGGAGTAAATTAAAATACATGGGTCCTTGGACTATCATCACATCAATATGGACAATTTTCCCTCCTAAGGTAACATGTAACTGAGGAAGGATCCCTAAATATTAACTAGATTTTTTGTCAAAATCTAGCAGATTCTAAGTAATAGACACAAGCTAAGGGGAACCTAGATATTTCCAAGCAGTTGAGGACAAATTACTAATAGAATCACCTTCGTCTATAAGAGTGTGACATATGTTTATATTGAAAACCTGCACAATGATTTTGAAATGCAATTAGGAAGGAAGGTGAGGTCCTATTAATCTATTCCAATCAAAGGAAATGATATTAGTACTTGGAGAGGGTTCTATGGGAATGGGTGAAATGACTCTTAGTCCAGAAGAATATGAAGAGACGTGAAAAAACTGAGTGGTATCGAATCCACTCTCCAAGGGAAGAGTGGGATTGACTGATGATGGAATTGAATCGACCACTTTAACTTCACTTTTAAAGGGAAGAGTGGGATCAACCACTTGAATTCCACTCTTCAAGGGAAGAGTGGGATCGATCGATTATGGCGTCGAATAGACCACTTGATCAACTAGTGGTGAGTTGGGAGAGAGTCTACAATAAGTACTTGGAATTTGTTTCTATACATCAACAATATTTTCCAATAAACATGAAGCCTCATCCATATGAGGGAAAATGTAATTTTGATGACTTCCTTCACATAACCATAAGGAAATTTGACTCTACTTTTATTTTCCCCAGCTATACTATGACTAGTTGATGGGTTTTCATAAGAATGATGTACAAAGGTAGGCAATGTGGGTTGTTGAGAACCCATATACCACACTTATAAGATCTTGGATAAACAAGGGAAATCCTTAAGAATATATTCACCACTACAAATCTTTCCAGGGAATTTGGGCTTATGAGTTGTCTTGTTAGTCTTGATGACATCATCAACACTCCCAACATGATGAACAATAGTTGGTTGTATGTTTCCAAAATGACCTACAGTTTTTGGAAGATTGGCCCCTTGCTTATTTTTATTCTTCTTAATATTCCTTTTCTTCTACTTATTATCCACATTGTTACTAGCTTCAAATATTTCACTAGGCAAAGAATAAGAAAGGGAAGAAGACCCAATGGGTGAAGAAGGTGAAGGGTCAACATGAGGTTGATATTCTTGGGGTGGAGTGATTGCATCCGAAGCACCTGGTGCATTTAGGATTACTAGAGTGGAAAACAACGGTATCGGTAACCCAATAGTGAATCTTGGAAGACTTAAAGTGGAAATAAAAGGAGGACCAATGTTTCAATAAGAAGGAAAAACAAAATGCTCCCCAGGAAAAGGGTTCCCTTGGTTGGTCATTCCGGGAACTGATGCCATATATACAGACTCAGCCTAAGTTCAGCAAGGGAAAAAAAACAACACACGCTAAAAAAAAATCTAGTAAGAAAGCAAACAAACAAAAACCTTCTCGCAGTGAACGCACTAGTTGGTGATGAAATCCAACATCGTGAGATAAAAATAAGAAGGGGCTGAGATAGAGTGGGTGGATCAGTTATGTTGAAAACTTACTTAATGGAATTATACCCTATTCCAATTTCCCTCATGGTATAACCATTGATTACCCTCCAAGGTGCCCGAGTGAGTTTGACCAACGTCTATTCCATGTACAACAAAGACTTCCCCTTCGTCATCACCTTATTATGAACCCAAAAGATAAAGGCCACTCATGTTACCACTTACAAAAAAAATTCTTAGGGAAACAATCGACAGTCTAGTATACACGCAAGGTAAGGGTCGCTTAAGACTCAAAATACCCTTGAGAGGTGCCTCCCACAAAGGTGTGATCCTCTCAAGTGATCCCCAAGTGTCTTTCGACACCGTTTGTAATACGTGCATACCACTCCACCAAGACCAATGAAGTAAGGTTAGTTACTTTGTTGGCCCCAATGTGACCTCGTGATTGACCTTTGTGTGAGAAGGGCTTCCCAGGACAATGATGCAGCAAATGGATTTCTCTCCCTAACTCAAGATTCTATGTTTTTTTGATAGATTTGGAGAGTTATCCTCAACATCTATTCCAAATCCCTACAACTAACCTAATATAGGTTTTCTACAAGTGGAAAGTAAAATTTTATAAAAAATATTTTAATTAGTGCGTTAATTTTATGGTTGTTGTTTACTCACAAGGAAAACGGCGTGGAGAAGATGATGTTTTGAAGGACTCTAAACCATGCAAAGAAATGAAAATGCATTGTTTCACTTTGACGAAAACTATATTATGAGAAGGAAAAAAGCTTTTATATTCATGAATGCACAATAACCCAAATTTATTAAACCAAGATGCTCACTACTTAAAATGTTTCTTCGCAAAAAAACTAAAAATTCCCACCAACTAAAGCAATGTAATAATTGGAAATTTTGATTTCAAAGATAGAGCTAAATACATCAATATAGAAAATCACTTTAAAAGCAAAAGAAATCCAAACAATGTCTTTTAAAATGAATTATTTAATAAAAGGAAGAAGTTTTCTTTCACTAAATAATTCAAAATAAAAAAGCTTTGAGAAAATCAATTAAGAGCGAGACTAAAATTCACTCAAAGAAAGAGCTAAGAGATTATAACCCTTTTAGAAGCAAGAAAAAATGTTAAAAACAAAGAAAGAAATCATGATTTTTTTTATAAAAATCTCAAAAATTGCAAAAATGGCTAAAAGGAAGACTTAAGACTGCAAGGATCAATTATCAAGATCGAATAAGAAAACCAAAAAAATAGGCCAAAACCAAAACTGATATTGGAAGAGAAAGAAATAAGCAAATTTGTTTCTACAGGATTGTCGCGGTCCGTAATGCAGAACCGTGGGACAATATACAATGTCGTAGGCTATAGACCAACACAGTGTGACAATGTTGTATTGTCTCTCAAAGGAAAGTGTGACACAAACAAAAAAAATGAAAAAACCAAGAGTTTTTCCAAAAATCCCAGTAGGTCTCGAGTCTGAGAGTCAAGATAGATTACCCAGTGACTCAGGTGGTTAAAATGAAGTAAAAATAATATAAAGGCCACAACAAAACCAAGAGAACAAATCTAGAAGATTGTCCCCAGTAGAGTCGCTAATTTTTTTATTGGAAAAAACAGTCTATGTGGACACTGACCGATCTCCCTAGATTCAGACACCAAGACTAGAACAAAATAGGGAAGGAAATATAACTTTCCCTAGGTTTATGTAATAGAAAATACTAGCTAGCAAGAGTTCACACCTTTTAATCGATGATTGTCCTCACTAGTTGTAGTTTCCAAATCAATATTAATACTTGTGGATGATAACCTATAAGAAAACACAAACCAACAAGAGTGAAAGAAACAAAAGTATAATTTGATAAAACCTATGAAAATGATCAAGGAGAAAGGCAAAAAAGATAACCTAAAATGGATAGTGTTTGTGGGAAAGAACATATATTGTTACATTAATAATCATGTAAGATATTAAAACCAGATCCTTGATGTTGTGAAGTCCCTCCCAATGATTTATTTCTCCAACACACACCCTTTGTTTCTATTAGTTTTGACACCATAGGTTTAATACCATTCCATCCACATCAAAAGTAACCTTAACAAAGAAGAAGCTAAAGTCATGATTGACCACTATTCATGATTACCTTTCTTCATGAGAGATGCTTCATTTTATATATTTGAAAAGGAAGGGATGAGAAGGTTGGGATGGGAGGTTAGGATCTCACTAAATCAAGAATACAGATGAGATCCAAACCAATCGTAGGACACCTCATCCTCAAAGCTTATATTCTAGAAACTTCTAGTCTGGTCCACTGACAACTAGATGCCCAATCCTCCCACGTGAAACTTATATCCAAACTTGATATATCTCTGATCGCCAAGACATCAAGACACTAGGAAACCAAATAATTGGTCCACTGGCACATCATGTAATTTCCATATAAGTATTTCCAATCGACTATGGTCTCGCTTGGTCTAGTCTAGTTCATCAGGCCACCTCATAAACTTCCATCCAAGAAGGAAAGGTCGATGTTAGTCCAGTCAATTCGTCCCCAGGCTAGTGGGTGCTCCGCACAAGAATATATCCAACAAGGAATGATATTTTTTTGATCTGGTCCACCATTCACCATGAAAAACACCTCAACTCTCTGCATTTTAAACTAGCTTCTATTCTGGTCCACCAGACCACCAATCACCTCTACCAAAAGTTTACATTGAAAATGGCTCCACGGGTTTCCATAGTTTCCTTTTTACATGCAAGTGAATACAATATGTATTTTTATTATAAACCCTTTAATTAATCCTTTCCCAATGCATTTCCAATAAAGAAATACATAGACCATGTTAAAATTTTGGTATGATCATTTTACTATAGACAATGTTACACCATTGTCACCCAACCATAGGCACTTACACGTCCCACCCCTAAGAACAGTAACCTTTTCTTAGATAGATTCCATACATGAATAAATTCCTATAAGATAAACCGTAGCTAGAAATACCGACACG